>DF239917.1:0-47557 GCA_000507305.1 Breviolum minutum Mf 1.05b.01 | reverse complement strand
CAACAACAACAACAACAAAAGCAGCAGCAACAGCAACAACAACAACAACAGCAGCAACAACAACAAAAAAAACAAGAACACCACCAACAACAACAGCAACAACAACAGAAACAACAACAGCAGCAACAACACCACCAACAACAACAGCAGCAACAACAACAACAACAACAAAAGCAGCAGCAACAGCAACAACAACAACAACAGCAGCAACAACAACACCATCAACAACGACAACAACAAGAGCAACAACAACAACAACAACAACAACAACAACGACAACAACAACAACAACAACAACAACAAGGTGGTCTCCACATCTTTGGCTGGTTTATGCGAAAGTTGCTTTTTGATCGGTTTTGAAATCCTGTCATTACATGACGGAGAAAAATCGCAACCAAATGGTGGTGGTTCAATCTTTGGGGAATCCGATCATACAACATGGCGTGAGAGTTCGGGAACTTAAAAGATGAAATGATCCTATAAATGACTACGAAATTCAACCGAGCAACAAATTCCAGTTTCACTTAGCTTCAGTTTTTGGTGAGGGCTTAAAGTATCCTAGAATATCCTAGATTCAAACATGAAATGAGAAGGTTGAATGCATGTCTATTTTGCTTCATTGATTGCCTCAAAATGACATCCAGCCACCATCATTTTCAGCGTGTTTTGAGGTCGGTATGAGCTCCAATTTGGAAAAAATGAATGAAAAAGGTACGGTTTTACCTGTTTTTTTTTGGGGGGGGGGCTGGTTGATGGGGTGGTCGAAAATTAAAAGAACACACTGTTACATGGAAGAATTCGGTCCTTCATAAGGTTCTTGGTCCTGTATCCCACTGTTTATGTCTCTGTTATTCTCTGTTTTTACATCCCATGTGTTTTGGGGAGATTTCCAGGTGTCATCAACAGTAGTAGATAGCACATGTTTTTCTTTGCGTACTGAAGAAGAAGACTTGGAACATTTGACATCTTTGAAGGACTTCAATGTTGGGTGGTTAAAACTCAATAGGTAAGTGAGAATGCAATTGATTGCACGCCTATGAAACTGCAATCGTATTTGCAGTTCCTTCTCAAATCTTACCAAATTTCAATCAACACATATGTATATGAAGACATAATGTTTATAGTTGATAGTAAGACACTATATATACATAGGTTTGTATCTTGCACTATCTTGAAAGGAATATGACATCTTCAATTCCACCTGCATATTAATATCTAACTCTATTTTTTTTCTTCGCTTGTTCAAGCCAAACTTGCTTGGAGATGCTGAGGCTAGGTTCCACGTTTCCACTGTTCAGAAGCCCCGTGACAGTCTTCTATACTTGACAGTTGACTGGCAAAATTTAGGGTAGTTGACCGGTAGACTGCCGTCCGCAAAGAGTTGAGTGTTGGAAGTTTGGGAACAAAAATAATCGCAAACAACGAGACAAAGCTAGCAACCAAGTGCAGTTGCTAGACTCGAAAGAGCGGTGGCTTTGCCAAAACTTTTTTTTGCGAGTCTCTTAGCAACTCGTCGGGAGTCGCTACAAACCTGGTTTTCTGTTTATCCAAATTCCATTGAAACAACATATTTGTACATATACTTTGTTTTTGAATAACTTATGCAAAAAGATTGGCAAATCGTTTCAAAACATCCTGGCTTGTCATGTGAATCCTTCAGAATATCTATCTTCACAATGTGAACCTTTACTTTGAGTATACATTTTTCATGGCGTTTTTAATGGCTCCATTGGCCCAGCCATTGGCAGGTGAAGGCGGCATCAAACCATTTTTTGGCATCGATCGACCTTATACAGAGGAGCAGCTAAAAACAGAGCTTGCAAGATGTTAACCTTGCGGAAGATGTGTTTTATTTGACTAACATTGACTATCTGACTATCTGACATTTGTTGATTGGGCTGAAACTACGACTCAACAGCATGCTGTTTCTTAACCAACATGTTTTGATGAGCAATGATTTTTTAAAGCATTTTTATGTCGTTTCTGACAGGAGGTTCTACTATCTTGTTACTCTCTTGCTGTATAGGGCTTGCAAGAAGCGTTCACGAGTGGTTTGAATTACCAGGGTTTCTATTTACCAACCAGTATTATATTGAAATGTCGACGGTTGTTGAACACTGCATATCGGTAACACGGCGATATAGATCGGTGCATACCGGTATCATGCGAATTTACATATACTGTACAAAAAGGTCTCAAGTTGCACTGCCTCCAGTTAAGAGGTACTTTATCCCATTTTTTCATTGTAGTTATGTACTTTTTTTATTACATCCCACGGTGGTTAGGCGGAATTCTGAACCCTGAACAGTAAACCACCACTATCAAACAAGTTCATCAAGCCAAATTAGCAATCCTAGTTGCAAAAGAGTTTGTTCCAGAATTTTGCAAGACAGAAAAAAATGAGCCGAACTTTGCAACTTTTTTGGTGATTTCCACTGTTCATATTTTGCTCAATGTGCTGGATGATTTTCATGTTTGTTTGTTTCATTTTTTTGCTGGGGCGGAATTTCATGAAAAGGGGGGCTATATACTAGATTATACCCAAATGATTTTCTGCAATATAGGGACCTTCAAAACAACTTGGTAAGTGGTTCAACAACCCTTCCAGACACTTCATGGTGGGACGTGAGAGACTCCGTAGTTTGAAAACGCTGGAGTCCGCTGGAGGTTTAATGAAGGAAACTTCTACCTTTTCCTGATATAGTTCCCATCCTTTTGACACACCTGAATGGTGCTTGATCCCGGAAAACAAAAGACCTTTGCATCGAGGAATAGATGTGAAGCATGTCTTTATGATTACCTTTGGATGATGATCCCGTTTGATCAGTATATATATATATATATTTTGTGGTTTCATCACTAAGTACGCTGGATCTGGAGCAAAATGGCTGAAAGAAGAGGCACAGGTGACGGAAGACCATGTAGAGATGACATGAGATGACCTTATGGGCTAATCTCAGTCGTGCGATATTGTTTGTGACCACTCTGTGAGCATCAGCCCTGGAAGGCCCTGGAAGGCGAACGCCTTGGCGGTGTGCTCTGAGAACATCCCAGTCGTGACGGCCATGGGGGATGTTGACTAGGCACGCACAAGTTCGACCCGGACGTTTTGAAGGACAAGTTCGTGGGCATCCTGAAGTTCAACAAGGAAGAGAAGGCCAAGTTGCATGCCCTGCTCCTCAGGGTGGCGTGCGCAGCGGCGCAAGAATGCGTAGGCGCCATTCATGCCCTGGACTTGCTCGTGAAGGCAAACGCCTTGGTGTGGTCTGAGAGCATCCCAGACAAGGAACACGTGCAGGCTCACCTCGACAAGTTCTGAAGCAGCAAGCCCACGCGGACACGGGCTGAGGTGCTCGAGACCAATGTACCTACCATTGGCACAAAGCAGTGCGCAAGCAGCAGCAGAAAGTCTATTACTTTGACACGAACACCAACAACACAGCGAATGACGAGCTGATCGTTCGAGCACAATACTCAGCGGAGAGGATGGTGAGGAATGCATTTGTCAAGGCAAGAAAGGATGTCTTTCGTGAACACGGCCGAGACGAAACCACATTCACATGCATGAGCACAGAAACAAACACAATTGCGGAGTAGATGACAAAGGAACCGTGCTATGGATAGCTTTGCGACCCTCCAGGGCATCAGCCATAGTTTTCGCAGGCAAGACCGTCTAGAAGGAAATCTATCAGCAGTTCGAGGATTGCCTGCGCAAGATTTGAAAGTGGACATCAACAGGAGGAATGGGAAAAACGAGGAGACAATGAGAGCAATGATGGCAAAGGAAAGGGAAAACATATGAAAGGAAAGGATGCGAAGGCATCGTTCAACTTCGGCTATGACTACAGAAGGCCATATTTCAGCAAGTACATAAAAGTAAACAATCGGAAAACACAAAGAGAAGTGAGGGAAGAGGAGGAACAAGAAGAAAGCGCAGAAAGAGCCTTATGGGAGCAAGCAGGGATGGCCGGGAGATGTGACAAACATGCGGCGGCAGAGAACATGTGAGAGTGGCCAGAAATGCTATCAATATGAGAAGTGCCACAGGCGCACCAAATATGAGAAGCGCGATTGGCGCAGCAAGAATTGCTATGAGAAGTGCCAGAAGCGCACAAAGTGTGAGACGCGCAAGCTGTGCGAGACTTTTGAAAAGTGCAGTCTCCAAAAAAAGGGAACATAGAGACCACAAAATAAATTGAAAAAACACCTTTGGAGATACTGCAACATATATAGATAACATAGGTAACGGCGCCGTCGGGAGGAAAGCCGGGAAGCTAGCAACCCCTTGTTCGCAGCGCAACCCAAAGAGGAAAACGGAACAAGACGAACATATCCAAAAAAAAACTCCGAACTTTTAACCCAGGAAGGGCAAGAAACAGAAAACAATGGTGAAAAATCAATTTGCAGATGCTAAACAACCACTTGAGTTGACTGCCGATGTACACAAGCGAAAAGCAGATCAGGAAGCAGCGGTAGCCGAGAACATGCATGGACTGAAATCATTAAGTGCCAAGCAAATTCTCCAAAAACGACAACCTCAACGAAGGACCTGAAAGAACAAAAATTATATTTCTCTTTGTTGAGAACAGCCCAGCAAAAGAAGGAATCCAGGAACCGTGCCCTGGACACATGGAACTTTGCAGGTAGCTTGGAGCTTGGGTCACGGATACCCATTTAACTTCCAAACCAGGAGATGAGACTTACTTTCACAAAAAACGAATACCACATCTTGATTAAGACGCTGCCCCCCTGCCTACGGGTCTCACCCAGAGACCTATGGCGGGAAACAAATCAGTAAGTACCTTCATTTTTTTGTAAAAAAAATAATCTTCAGTTTTTCTACAAAGACCTAAATTTCAAATAATTTCCAATACCAACGAGTAAGTTTATAATTTCAAGGGCTGAAACTTTCCGCGAAACTTTCAGGAAATTTGCAACGAACTTCGATCTCGAATGGAAGGACGTGGAGATACAGCACAGCGCAAACAGTCCCTAGGTTTAATGCATCCGGTAGGATGGGCAGGTCACATCAACCGGTGGGAGTGGTTGTGGGATTAGGGTCGGACTTGAGGTTTTTTTTGAAGGGTTCGGGATGCACACCTGTCGTGGCTCGGAAAACACATTATTCATCATTCCAAATTTCGTTGATTTGAGGTTGCATAATTTTTGGGGATGCTTCCAAATTTCTGTGCCGCTCTAAGAACCGGGAAGCTACTCTGGATGAATGAGTTGATGTCTCGATGATTTTTCGGATTTATTCCAAAAGGTTTTTTTTTGGATCCGGGAAGGCTCCCAGTTTCAAAGGATCCTAGACGACGGTTGTCAGACTAGGTTGGTGAAGTATGACGTCTTGAATTTCATTCATTTGAATCCAGATACCAGGACAAACCAACGTCGGTTTGAAAAGGCCGTCGTTTTTTTGGAATCGTTTTGTTTGTTTAGAATTTTTCCTTTCTACCATAGTAAGTCACCATTAAGCCAGCATGCGGGAAAATATTTTTTTCCAAACACCTTCCGCAAACCCAAGAATCTGATAGTTTTATTCTCAAAACAAAAATCCTCCATAGAAAATGTTTATTTTGGTTTCATGTTTCGAAGATTTTACCCACAGACTGAGAAGGAGCAGGCCCAACCGTGTCATCTGCATAAACTTGATTCAGTGGTCGGTCTATTTATTGTATTAAGCATGGTAGAAACATTTTTTTAAGCGTTCCAAATCATGGTTACATATCAAATTTTTATAAATTTACTCAAAGGTTGTTTGAACGCACCTGAAAAATGACAATTTCAATAGGAATATTTTTGCATTTTCCAACCATCAATTTTCAAGGGCTATGTGAGTTTCAAGGGGGCAGCCTTTGTCATTTTCCCTCTTTCATTTCTTGGCTCGGATCCTGTGTCCTTTGACCTTGGGATCCTTGTAAGAGCCTTGTCTATTGTAGCTGAAACCATTGTCCTTCCCCCAGTCCAACAGGAATTCAGTTTGATGAACATGCATGAAAACTGGAAACTATACCAATTCAAACAGTGTAATTACATACAGTAATTACATTACCTCCTTTTGGAAAATGTAGATACCCAGCCACTCTTGTTTACCAGTCACCACTATTCAAATAGATGGAGTACTTTGATTCGACTATCCCAAGAAGTGCAGGGTTTTTTTCCATCAAAAATATTTCCTTCTCTCTCTGAGGCAAACCTTTTTGATGGCCTCTTGATTGCATCATCACTGGGGGGGATTGGATGGGATTGGGGATCACCATCACAACGGGATCCAGGAAAAAAATACGGAAAAAGGAGAGCATGGCAATTTCAATCTGAAGCACTTCTAAAGTTCACCAAAATTCATTAGATCTAGTAGTGAATTCTATATTGTTAATAGTTGATTGGTCTATAGAGACAAAGTTGGGTGGTGAATCTTGGAAGGACGTTGACTTTGAGAGATCTTCATCAAGGCAAGGTGATAATGAAAAGCGTTGCCAGAAAAAAAAGGTTGGAAGACGTTGTCGTTTCTTCGTTTCAAATCTGTTCGTTTAGATGGTGAGTGGATACCTTGTTTGTGAGTGTAGTCCAGCACTCCTTCTTGGGGTTTGAAATAGATTTCAATTCAAGGGTGGAATCAAATGAATTATGAATTATGAATGAGATAGTGAGATGAACAGATTACAATAAGTTTTAGCTGAGATGACATTATCATGTACAATATCAATGCTTTTGTCAACATGCCCTTGAAAAGATAGTACATGTTTGCAAACATTTGTCAAGAAAAATCCTTCAGAAACTGTTTGCAAGTCGGATTTGGTCTCTATGCTCCGAAATCGGGATTTGTAGGTAAGATCTGAGACATTTGTGACAGGTTTTCCTGGCGTATACTACTCACATACAGGCATGAAGGTCCAAGGTGTATGTATTCCTCATTCATGCCCCCGTTTCCCCCAAAGCACCAGTTTGAAAGGGATAGATGTACGTAGTATCCAACATCCATTGATTGGTTTGAAAGACAGATGCAACAAATATGTACTTGGCACCACGAAAATTCATTCCCCATCTAAACACCAGCCACATGAAAAAAAATCTTCGTTTCCAGGGCTCCAAAAATCGTTTGAAGCAAACGTGACAAGGATCAGCTGAGACCGGTAGACCTGGTAGATGTTTTTATGGAATTTCCACGTATTAGTTCAGCAATTTTGAGGTTGGTGAAACATGATCAACTAACGTATATATATATATACTGTATATATATAGCTATAGCATTATATAGCCATACAGGTACCCCATACAGCAGGCTTAAGTAGAACTTGTTTCCAACTCTGAAAAATGGCGGCAAAACCAACAAAGATAGCCCATGTCATTCCCATGTCCTAAACCACCAGCCCATGAGACCCGGCGACACCTTAGGAACAAATCACCAAATTGACTGCACAGGCGCGGCAGTCTTCAAATCTCTTCAACCCCCCCTAAATACTCAATGAAGGTTGAGATGGAATTTGAGCATCATCCAGGAATGACAAGGAAAAACAAAAAGATAATTGCATACCTAGAACCCAAATGACCCTTGTTTTGATTGCAAAAGGCCTTGTTTTGGGGGTTGACCTTCAAAAATAGAGGTCATTGGGGCTCTAGGTATACATGTAAACTTCCAAACCTCCCAGGTTTCAGGTTTCAGCCGTTGTGTTGCTGGAGGATGTTTTTCTTTTATCCCCCTTGAAATTTCCACTACGTTTTGGGTGGGGTCGAGGCCCCTACAAAAGTCATTTCTGTATAAACATCTGATTTGAGGGGTAGTACCGGGCCTTTTAGTAGAGAGTGCCATGCCTTTTAGTAGAGAGGTTTGTTTTTTCCTACTTTCAGGTTTTTTCTTCCAACCCACTTTGTAGAGGCGTGATTTTGGAACTTGTATTTCAAGATTTTTTATAGCCACTTGTTGATGGTTGGGCCTTGCCTTTTTTTAGAGACCCTTGTTGGGTCAAAATGTAGAGATGATTTGCTGCACCAGTGCTTGCTTGAAAATCTGGTTTTCCTTAGCCATTTTTTGGCTGATTTTGGCGGTCCTTGACGACCATGCCTCCCTTCAAGTGCAACCCGTTGAAGTGCGGGATCCGTGGGTGTGACTTCACTTGTGAGAAGCCATGGTGGGACGCAAAGAGAGGGTGTTGGCGTCTTCCAGCAGCAATTATCAATGGTCCAGACTTGCGAAGAATTTTCTCTACAAAATGATCGGTTTCAATCGGTTTCATGCGTTTGCAAGAATTACATAGAATTACATGCTCCATTAATTTTCGCGCAAGTTGTGAACATGTGAACATTGCTTTTATATGCTTTTATGTGAAGATCGACTTCTATACTGTATTGTAACGTATTTATTGTTCATCAAAAGCATTCAATAGCTTCCTTTCGCCATCTTGTGCCCATCTACCTTCCTCGGCATTGCCGGTGCGATCAAATGGTCACCGCCTCGAAGGTCCGAAAGAGCTACCACCATGGATATTGGGATGAGATTCTTGCCTTGTGATGCATTGTGTTCGATTTATTTTGATTTCAAGATGTGTCTTTACACTTCTTTTTATCTTTGTCGGTTGCTGTCCAGACTTCTTGCACTGTTTGGCCACGTTGCAAGCGGAAACTTCACTACAAAATGCTTCACCCCAAGACTGCACACAAGGGGCGTGGAGCCCACCCATGTCATCCCATGTTGTAGTGGAAATCCCGGCAGCAAAAAACAATCAGGCCATGACCGTTTCGGCAGTTCAATTTTTGTCTTATCATATCTATCATGTTTTTCCATGTTTTTCCATTTGCGCTTGAGGAAGATGAATCAATGGACCTTCACTACTCGGATCAGCGATGCAAAGCCCCTATTGCCATCTCCTGTGGAAACTTGGGCAAAAGGCGATCTTTGGCAGGGGCATGCTTGTTTCCGTGTCATTGTGTAGAGATTTTTGTGTCCTTTTGTCATTCTGTAATATTCTGTAGGGATCTTCCCGTTTTGCAGGGCATCCATTCCTTTCTGCGCTTTGCCGCAGCAAATCGACACACAAAGGGTCTTATACATGCCTGGTTTTATTGCAGAGGGACTTGTCGATTCTCTGTCCGCAATCTTTTTATTCAAGCTCAAAAGCAACAGGAGTCAATTTTTGTGTTGCCTTGGTTGTCTTCCTTTGTTGTTGCATCTATGATGATGCCGCATGGGCGCTGCCTCTTCCACGCATGGATGATGATCACGGCTTGCCTGTCTGCGCGTCTGTCCTTGAAAGAAGACACAACGACAGTGACCCCAGAGTCAGAGTTTCTTGTCACTATATTCAAACCGACCCCTTTTGGGAATAGACAGTGGAAATCTCTGAAGAGGATTGAAAGGCAACTTGCATACAATGATATCACATACATTCAAATACAATCAAATACAGTACATATTTTACTTGATGAATATGTCTTATATTTTAATATTATTTAATATTTGTATATTCGATACTTTTTATTTATATTTATTAAGATTTAACATCGTCTTTGATGATATTTTTCGAAAAAATGATAAGGCATTTTGTACTACAAAATGAGGCCGCACACCTTTGTTCTTCTACAGCTTCAGTAGACCCGGTGACTACGCCAGGTGGTTTTCGCCCGAAGACAACATGGAGACCCTATTTGACTGGATGTCGTCTATGGCTGGCCAGACTGCACAAAGGCACCATGTGCTGGATCTTTTCGGCGCCTCCAGAGCAATTGCCTCTGCTTGGACGCACAGCGGCTACTCTTCAGCCGGATATGACATTCAGTTTGGTAGCCACAATGACATTTGCTCGGAGTCTGGCTTCTGCACACTGGTCCAATTGGGTATGGAGTTGCTCGGTTATGAATGTGTCATATCAATTCACCATGTCGTGCTGGTTGGTGGTGCTTTGTTTTTGCATGGTCTAGTTGCATGCAACATGATCCTCCATGTCCTCCTTAGATGCAATATTCCAATAAAATGCATTATAATCCAATATATTCCACACCAACCTGCCTGGGAAGCTGTCGCAAAATCTCACAAAGGCTTGTGGACGATGCCTTGATCGTGGCAGCGCCACCTTGCAGTTTACATGTTCCTGCATCGTTTTCTGTCCACAGAAGATGTCACGCCTGCCCAGAGGGTGACACAAGCAGGTTCAAAGTAAGGCTCTCCAATCGCATTTGGAGGAGCTTCGTTCCTGGGATATGGATGGATATGGTGGGATGACATGGGATGACAAGGTGTGGGCCAACCCCAAGGCCAACCCCATGTTCGGTCATGTTGTAGTGATGAGTTGGTGTACCACTGCTTGATTGAAAATCCATGAAAATACGCTTTCCCTTCGCCTTTTTGATACTATATAAATTATTTTGAATAAGTAGAGAGAGAAATTATTTAAATTTATTTAAATATTATAAATTTAAAATTACATACATATATTTATATATATTGATTTGAATTGAATTGGTCAAGCCACGTTGTAGTGTGACCACTTGTTCCCCTTCATGTTGTAGTGACGTACAGGGTGTATATTCTGACCTCGTTTTGTTATCCGAAGTGACAGCTAAGGCAATTTTCGTGGAGCTGATCATGCGGTTGAGACCATTTCTCCGCATCCTCATCGAGCAACCATCAGGTTCGTTTGCCTACAAGATGCCCTTCATGATGCAACTGGCCACTGCTGTGGGGTTGTCCCTTGCTTGGGCATTTCTATCTGTTGGATATTTGAGGCTATTGTATTACCAGTTTCCAATTTCCAAATAACATAGGCCAGAACCCTTAAAGGTCCTTTAATAATCTATAGTAGGGGTTGGTATTTGGTACAAAATCATTTTTGAGACCTTCCGCAATTTGAGGGCAACAGGGAACTGGAAGCGGTCATTTTGTAGAGAGACTGGTTGGCAGTGGTCAATTTGTAGTGGGGTTGAGCAATTTTAGATTTGTCAGTTGTACATATTGAGACTCAAATTGTATTACAAAACTTACTTGTTTCATGTTTTTCAATGCATTTTTCTAAATTCCTTCTTGTCCACTGCCTTGTCTTCTGGATGCTGAGACATGTTTTCCTCCGAGTAATATCGGTCTTTGCATGGCTCGCCGCCTTGCTTCAGGACATGCACAACGACATGGCTTGCCTTCTTTGGGCATGACATGCTCAAATGTACTCGCTTGAGTTCAAACTTGAGGTCAGGGCAGCGGCAGAGAACATCAGAGAACATGAAAAAACATTGAGAACAAGAGATTAAATGAGATTAAAAGATACTACTACAGTCTGAAAACAATGAACAACATGGAAAAACCATGAAAAACCTGAGTCAAACCAACATAAACTGGCAACACCAAGCACAAACAGAAACAACTAGCTATAAATTTACGAAACATCATACAAAATAATTTCAAAGACATATAAAGCAGAAGGCTTATTAAAAGAATCAGTGTACCTGTTTGTCAATTGTAACTATAACCGAACAGGGTTGCCTTGTCGGTCGTTGTCCTGCTCGATCATGTCCATATGCAGGAATGCTTCTGCCCTGCAACGGAAGATGCGCAAGCATAACCGCATCAACTTCAAGCAGCGATTCCAGCAACGGCAGTCCAGAGCAATTGTGAAGAAGGAAGCTCGACCACGGGTGGGGAATGTTTGCTCTCTACAGAATGCGTGTCTTAAAAGCAATTCAATTTCAATCTTGTGCTCACTCAAATTGTAGTGGAAAGGAGATCTGCAGCAACAGCATAGAGCTTGAGAGAATTTATAGGTCTTGATGATGTTTGATAGATTTTGATTCATGTAGTTTGCCAACAGGTTGCTAGAGTACCAACTCGGCTGTCATACCTGAAGGAATATCATCGCAAAGTCCTTCGACCAGACGGATCAACTGGATGGCAAGGTGGCCGTGATTTGCCAAAATCTGCTTCCTTCACATGGCTATTTTGCAGGGCCATCCTTCGATGTTGGGAATTGGAAAGGCAATTGACCAATGTGGTTTCAGTGCCAGAAGCGGCGGTCGGCGCTATTCCGTGATGCGCATTTGTCCGATTGCGCCAATCGCAAGGGGTCACCAGGATAGACATTCCTTTTCTGAAACGAACACATGTTCCAATTGTTCCAACACTGTTCTAACCCAACTCAATGTTGGATAATGTCATGTTTTCACATGACTTTACTATACTTTACTTGCTTTTGCTGTAGATGTACATGTCCACTGTACATGGCTCATGCTGGTGGGAAACCATAGCATGGAAGTTTCCGTGGAAGGATGCAGGAACAGGAGTTGGTACGCAAAAGTGTGTGAAAACGGGGCGGCCAAAAACATCGAAACCGTCCAAAACCGCCCAGAAACTATATGTTCAAGTTCTAAAAAATTGAAACAGTACGATTTAATATGATTTATACAGTATGCATTATGGCACCTGCCTTTTTGTAGGGAGTCGAGATGTGTTGACCCAATTTGTAGACAAAAGGGTAGTATCATTTTTATTAATGATTTTTAAACATGTTTAAACATTTTTTTAGCGGCCATGAGATGCCCTCCCCTCGGAATGCACCTAGAATTCCTGATGCCCACAGGTTTGTAGTACCATGTGTTGAGAAATGTATTTATGATTACATATGATTTGAATAGATTTTATATGAAGAATTTGCTGTGAAATACTGCATGATATTCTACTGACCCTTCATATTCCATCATATTCTTGAAATTTCCTGACTTGTAATTTACAGTGCCTTGCTTGCTGCCATCTCAGGAAGAGCCTGGCAGTGGAGTTGCTGTGTTGCAAGATGAGGCAGTTCCAACGGACTCTCAGACATCGATTCAATGATATTATGAGGATTGGTGTAAATGTTCTACAACATTCTAAAGACGTTCTACAACATTCTAAAGACGCTCGTATA
Organism: Breviolum minutum Mf 1.05b.01; assembly: GCA_000507305.1. Classification (NCBI taxonomy): domain Eukaryota; class Dinophyceae; order Suessiales; family Symbiodiniaceae; genus Breviolum; species Breviolum minutum. The sequence continues at coordinate 34,673 of DF239917.1, read as the reverse complement.
ACTTCCAAAGCCTTTTGGACCCTGTAATATCATGTATTTAAATCTTTATAATACATTATAATACAATCTAATATACCTGTCTGCTAGGAAAATATCGGAAATTTTTGAAACAGCATGATGTATATGGCATATGGCACCTCCTTTTTTGTAGGAACTCAGTTTGTGTCCACCCAATTTGTAGACAAAAGGGGCAGGATTTTTTTGACAGTCATGACATGCGCTCGAAATAAATGCACCTAGAATATCCTAGAATCGCTAATGCCGACAGTGTTTATAGTGCCGCATAGATCCATATCTTGATATTTGTTGCGCATACTGATGCAGAAGATTTTCCATTCACATGACTAAGTATAGCTTTGTTTGGTGGCAGCATTCTACCTCGATATCACAGATTTCACAGTGATATGATATCACAGTGATATCCTGCAAGATTCTTGACTAGCAGTTTACAGTGCCTTGCTTGCTGCCATCTCAGGAAGAGCCTGGCAGTGGAGTTGCTGCGTTGCAAGATGATGCAGTTCCACCGGAATCTCAGACATTGATTAGAGGATACAGTATTGCTTTAAATGTTCTACCACATTCTCAAGATGCTCCTATAACTTCCAAAGCCTTTTGGAACCTGTAATACCATGTATATAATACAATCTAATACCATCTAATACCTGTCTGTTCGGAAAATATCGGAAGTTTTTGAAACAGCATGATGTATATGGCACCTCCCTTTTTGTAAGGGCTCAGCATGTGCCGACCGAATTTGTAGACAAAAGGGCAGGACATTTTTTCAACAGTCATGACAGGCGCTGTAAATGCACATAAAATTCCTAATGCCCGCAGTGTGTGCCACATGTTGTTTTTATGTTGATATTTGGTGGCCATTTCAGACCTTACACCAAACCATTTCAGACCTATCAATTATTTTCCATCCCTGCCTTCATGGCCACTCATCCTATAAGTTGGAAAGTCTGCAACAGGTTTGGGGATACCACTTCAGACCTTTGATACTTCAGAAAAATACTTTTTGGAAGACGGTTGAGGCTTTGTTCTTGATTTGTTTTCAACACGCAGAATGGTCGGTTCAGAAGGTCAGACATGTCATCAATTGTTTTCTTGCACGTTGAGTTGTTTGAGCGAAACATGCATCTCAGTTTTCAGATTTCATATCTCCAGTGTCGACTCTTCATTTTCACATTTGCCTTTGTTTATGACCATATTTTCATATTTTCTGCATAGCCTAGCCTTTAGCGCCATGGATTCACCGGAGTCTCGAACGTCAGAGGCAGAGATTGAAGAAGTGGGGCCTAGGAACAGATTCAATCGCCGTGTGCGTCCTAGGGCTTCGGCGGTTGCAAATCCAGATGAGGATCAAGAGGTGACAGGAAGCGCACAGCAGGAAGCTTTGTTGTCAGGTGACTTCGGTGAGGCAGCACAAAGTGTGTTGCGTTCATATCAAGTTGTGACTGGCGGTGTCCCTCACAAGGTGCTGGATCATGAAGGAAACGAAATCGAGCAAATCACGAAGAGATGTCGACGTGTGACGTCTTTTGACACCTTGCATGTGATTGGCAATTCGGGCCGTTTGCTTCATTTCGAAGGATGTTCCATGCTGACTCAGGCGGATTCACTGGGGATGGAATTGGTGCCAATCACGCATTGTATCTGTGTGAGCGAGATGTGTACACGGACCGAGTATGTTCAGGACACGCATGGAAAATTGCACATCTCTCGGTGGTGTCGATTTCTGAAAGGTATGATGAAGACTGAGATGTGTGCATGTGGTGGATGCATTCCTTAGTTTTGGTCGTCGTTGCCGAGTGGTTCAATGTTTGGTGTTTCACTATCGGCTAGCTAAAGCAGTTCAGTGTCGTTTCACGTTTCAGATTGACTTGGTGAGTCAATGATTGAGCAGTTTCCACGTCAACCGAACATGGCATGCCGGCTGTGTGAAAAAAGTTTAGCAGGAACAAGGTGTGTGAGGTAGCGCTCATGATGTAGGATTTCAATGGATTTCAGCGGATTTCAGACCTTTGGCCCACTCCAGCCCCAAAGGTCTAAGATACTTTTGCAACTCATACCTAAAGGCTCTAAGAACCAGGGTCCCTTGGAAGTACCCGAGGGTATCATCCGAAGATATCCACAACATTTCCAAAACTCTTCGAAAAACATCTAAAACATCCAAACCCATCTAAACACATCAAAGACGCCCAGATACTATTTTAACGTTCTGAAAAATTGAAACAGCATGATTTATACAGTATGCGTCATGGCACCTACCTTTTTGTAGGGAGTCGAGATGTGTTGACCCAATTTGTAGACAAGGGTAGTATTATTTTTTAATGATTAATGATCTTTAAACATTCTTTAGCGGCCATGAGATGCCCTCCCCTTTGAATGCACCTAGAATTCCTGATGCTTACAGGTTTGTAGTGCCATGTGTTGAGAAATATGTATATATGATATTTTATGATTACATATGAAGGATTTGCTGTAAAATGTTGCATGATATTCTACTGCCCCTTCATATTCCACCACATTTTTGACATTTCCCGACTTGTAGTTTACAGTGCCCTGCTTGCTGCCATCTCAGGAAGAGCCTGGCAGTGGAGGTGCTACGTTGCAAGATGATGCAGTTCCACCGGAATCTCAGACATCGTATAGAGGATAAGTATTACTTTAAATGTTCTACCACATTCTAAAGATGCTCCTATAACTTCCAAAGCCTTTTGGAACCTGCAATACCATGTATATAATACAATCTAATACCATCTAATACCTGTCTGTTCGGAAAATATCGGAAGTTTTTGAAACAGCATGATGTATATGGCACCTCCCTTTTTGTAAGGGCTCAGCATGTGCCGACCGAATTTGTAGACAAAAGGGCAGGACATTTTTTCAACAGTCATGACAGGCGCTGTAAATGCACATAAAATTCCTAATGCCCACAGTGTGTGCCACATGTTGTTTATATGTTGATATTTGATGATTTTTGTTGCACTTGCTGATTTTTTTGTATATGCAGTACAACATTGTACTGTAATATGAACAGTATTCAATAGTCATAACACGCGCAATATTTTTCTAATATCACGGTCCTGTCTTACAGTCCAAAGGGCCCTGCTTTCTGCCATCTCAGGAAGAGCCTAGCGTTGCAGATGCTGGAGCGCCTAATAGCGAAGTTCAACCTGAACCAGACACTATGTGCGTGGGTGGTCACGGGAGGGGTGCTCATGCAAAACCATCAAAAACCATCACCCCCCCCCAATTTCTGCTACAACATTGCAAACGTCGGCCCACTGATTCTTTGCACAGCCATTTTTTTTTAATCATGTTTGCTTTTTTGGGGGGGGGAGTCAGAAGCATGTTGACAGCGGGCCTTGATTTTGTAGTAACATGATGTTGCGCTGCATCTTGGGGCTGGGTTCCAATTGTGTAGAGGCATCATCTTTTAGGACAGGATTTTGGTTTTGTAATTGGTTACGATTTAAGATAGGTTTTGTAGAGAATATGAGGTCTTGGTCCATGTTGCTCGTACTTCCCGGATGTTTATATATGTATATACATAAAACAAACATTGAGTAAGGGACATGTGAATGTAGCTTGTTTCAGAGCCCCAGAAAACAGATAGGAAAATCTGCTTACTGCACCCCCTTGAAACCCTACAGATATACATGGTTTTGGCTCAAGTATTTTGACAAGGGCCCACAAAGATTTCCAGACCTCTGCTTTGAATGGAAACGGACATGGGGACGAAGACTGAACAGAGCCGCTTGCTACTAGTATGGGTAATCTGTGCACAATGTGCTAGCTTTCTCTTCAAACACTTTGTCTATATAGCCTTGTGCTTCATGTCAAAGGAAGACGTTATGGCCGTGTCAAAGCAAATTCATCGATCATACGAAGGCCCAACACGTGTTGATGATGCTGACGATGCATCATCTCAATGGAGTTATGTTTCTGAAATTGACGGAAATTCACCCAAGAAAATGCAGTCCAAAGTACAGTCGTCCTACTTACCAAAGAAGCACTCCTATTCATCGAACCCTTGCCAGCATGCTCGCACTACCAAGAGAGGCACCAACCATTTTCAAAAACAGGTGCGATGCTTGGATTGCGGGGTTCTTCTTTTAAAGGAATGGGTGCCTCCTTCAGCTAGGAAGTCCGTGCAAAAGAAATCACACGGTTCAAAGTGAACTAGTGACCTGCAGCTTTCTTTCATAGAAATGCACTCAAATTCGATCAAATTCGATCAAATTCATGCTTTTTGACTATACTTTGGTGCCAGCGTGAAGGAAAAGAAGGGGTTGTAGGGCCCCACTGACATTGTGCCAAACATACACTCAACAATTCAGATCAGGTTAAGGTTCCGGTTAGGGTCATCAACGGGGAATCACCCAGGGAGAACTTGCATACTTGCACGGAGTTCGAGGTTGCGTACATATATTTACATATTTGAATATTTACATATAGATATAGGTGTATATATATATATACATAGTACATTCACTTGCTGTTCCTGTTCATGTGTTGTGAAATCCATACGGCCACTTTTGAACTCTAGAGAAATCTGCTTACTGCACCCAACAAAAACAAAACCGATAAATAGGTGTTGCAATATCAAATCTAGGATAGAATGTGCCTCCTTAAATATATTGTCAGCCACCACACGTCTTTCCCGGGGGTTGAAACAAATCACTTTGCAGGAGATCCGGAAAAGTGTGACATCGGCGATTGGAAACCGATCCTCACAGCGAAAGAAAGAGAGAATCTGGCAGTCTACATGGAACAGTCTCTCGATCGGCCGGTCGGTGGAGTGAGGATTCGGTGGAATTATTGTTTTTGGGGAGAATCCTAAAAAATCTCATTTTGAACTGGAACAGGCGCAGTTGTACAGGATTTTGCCGATCAACAGTACTAATACTATATAAAGTATTTCTACATATGGTGGAAACAAACAGCTGCAGTAAGCAGATTGATGCAATCTGCTTACTGCACCTGCGGTTTAAAAGTAAAAGGGTTGAGGTTCTTCTATGTTTAATCTTCCTCTCACGGGTTTTTGCCTTGAGTTTTTGTCTTCCCCAGGTTATATAGTTTCTTTCAGGGTTAGTCTTGGAAAAGCCCCAGCCAAGGCATGAAAAGCAATACGAAAAGCTCGGTCTGGAGCCTGTGTTTGCATTGGCCCAGAACCCCACCAATTATCGCACAGCTGTGGGCCCTGACAAATGCCTTCCATGTTTCACCAAGTCGGGTACCAGGAGTGGCATGCTTCTTGGGGTTGTTGTTGAATCAAAGTTAGTATGTATGATTATATACTGAAAATCCAATATAGATTATATGATTGTATACATATAGCATCATATAGCTGGTGCTTCCCACTTTCAAGAAATGGAATCACATACTCATGACTAAGCACCAAGTGTGCATAACTTTCCAATGTGTGTTTGTCAAAGCTTGTACCTGATGTCTATGTTTAGGTTGAATGATTATTCCATTAGTTTGGGTTCCCAAAAGCACCAGGAGGATGTATCATGGACATCGAGGGCGATGGTTAACTGAACGGGAAAAAATGGCTGCATCTGGCCTGGCAGTTTCCAGCAAGCAGGCAGCAGAGGCAGGCATCCAGCAACCAGCTCCGTGGTGGTTGGACATGGGGTGGCACATGCGTGTCGGGAACGGAAACCAACTGCAGAACATTGGTCTCATTCTAATGGCAGTTTTAGCTTCAGTTCGCATTCGTGACAAAGCACCTTCTGATCTTTTGGAAATCCAAGCCCCTTCTTACCCAGATGGACTATCTGTGGTCGGGAAAAATTACATGTTGCTGGTTGGGAACTCTTCGTTTGAGATTGGGAATTCCAAAGCTACCGCCCATGAAATGCACAAGAAGCTTCATGCCGCTTGATGCAGGTTGAGGCTTTTGGTCATTGTTATATAATCTTTATCAGTTTTCCTTGGACAGTGGTTCCACTCCTCCAATCTCATGTAGAACCACCTTTTTTGCCATCTAGGTTGGGTTCTATATTAAGAGGGGTTGAATCACAGGCCCTGGGATTCAGGGCTAACAGGATTATAAAGATGTATAATATAGTTCATTTTTGCCCAATCATGAAATGGGGGTTCTCTGGTTAAATCCATTATGTAAAACATACTTCGAAATCAACTTTTTTTGGCTGTGGCAAGGGTACCCCCCCGGAGAGTGGTGATGTCCGTGTGGCTAGAACTCAAACCAGAACCAACCCTTTTTTTGGCCACCCTGTTGGATTTATATTACATGGAACCTTTCTACGGGGATGAGCTGTTTTGTATCACATGTTTGTTTGGAGAGTATATATATAGCAGGGTTTTGGAGGGGTACAACCACAATGGTGATAACATGTATAAAGCATATAATTCAATCTACCGTATTTACAATGTTGTACTCGTGCATCTATGATCACGTATGTGCACACATGTATGCAACTGCAGTAAGCAGACTAGGACAAATCTGCTTACTGCACCCCTTCCATCCCTTTCCCCAATTGAATTTGCCTTGCACTTAAGGAAGCCCGACTTGAACAACTAGCATTGACCATCGCAGACATGAGAGGCAAAGTATCCGAGTGGGGTGGAAACGTCACGCACTTCAACAAACTCAAAAAGAAGGAGGACAAGCAAGCATTTCTTCTGGAAGTTTGGTTCAAAAAGTTCTTGCAACCTGAAGTGTGTTCTCAAAAGAAATGCGATATTGCGATCAAACCAGTAGAGAAGAAAGCAAAGGTAAAGGCAGCATCCGGGACAAAGCAGGAGGCAATAGAGGATGCTTTGAATTTCAAGGCTGAGGTGAATGGGGAAAAGATCAAAGAGACTCCAGAATACCTTTCCAAGATTCTCATTCTGCAAGAGGAGTGGTTGGAAAAGCTACTAGATGGGAGCAAAACAATGGAACTGAGGAAACAAATCATTGACCATTCCGACACAATGTACCTAGCCGTGAAGGACACAATATATGGCAAGTGCTTGGTTTCCCATCCATTGCAAATTGCCTCACTGGAGGAGTTTACACAACTTCAGGGTGTTCATGGGTGTGTGGAGCCACCATACTCATTTCCTTTTTGGGGGCATAGGATCAGCAAGTGCCAGCGGTTGGATCCAATACAGTTCAAAAAACTTACATCAGCAATTGGCAGGTCGTTGTTTAGGCCTTTGGACTGGACTCCGGATTTTGACAAGAAAGATGATGATGTTAAAGATGAACCAGTGAAGGCCAAACCAAAAGGAGATAAGGCACCCAAAAAAGGAGTGAAGAAAGATCACCCGGAGAAACCTACAGGGAAATCAGTGAAAGTGGGGAAGCAAAACAAGAAGACAACTGACAGCCTTTCCGCCAGACTGCCACAAGGGAATTTGCTAGAAGGCCAGATGGTGAGCGTCGTCAACGCTGAGAAGCATTTCGAACCCAAGCAGGACAGGCTGGATCGCAAGCGTGAGTGGCTAAAGAGGAAAGATGTCACGGTTCATGTCAACATCAGTGGGGGCGCCCTGTCCCACCTGAACAACTATGCATTTAAGAGTGGTGCTCCAACCTTCACATTGGGATTTCTGGCAGGGGCAGTGGATGGGAAAGGCATTGTCAATGTGGCTGGCCTTTGGGTTCCTGGTGTTGAAAAACTGGATAACATCTATCTTTGCAGTTGTTCCGATGAGGCTTTACAAACATTCTGTGAGAAACATTCAATGAGTGTGGTTGGATGTGTGATTGTGAAGCCTGAGGGGGATACAACAATGACCCAGAATGATTTTGCTTTTGCTTGCAAACATCAAAGAGATTGCAATGGCTCCTTTGTCACAGCTATCACTGGGAAAAGTAGGAGGTCTTCCTTCTTTCGGGTGACACCTGAGGGCCTTGAATCCACAAACCCCGAAGCAGAAACATCAGCTTTTGTTCAAGAACTAGCCCCTGGTGTGCATTGGACTGGCCCACAAAGCCTTTATCGTGCCTATGTGACACCAGAAGAGTTAGCCAAATCTAAAGGTATTGCTGAAGAAGCGGTGAAGGATCTAGAGAAATTGCGTCCTGACACTCGGAAAAAGCTTCGGCAACGGGTTCCCAGCAGCAGCACACCAGAGTCCCACACTGCCCGTGTCGTTGCTTCTTGCCGTGAGCTTGCTGATGAACTTGGGTCTGTTGGGGAGTTTCTGTGCCAAAGGATAGCAGACTTCACGGAGGACAATTTGCAGGTGAGAGAAGATTTTGATGAGTGCATGCAGAAGTTTCCGAGGGCTCAGACTGAACTCTTGAAGGCCACCTCAGCTACATGCCCTGCAAACGTAGCTAGTGCGGGTCAGCTTTTATCTACAGTGTACAGTCTCAAAACAGCTGTAGAGGTGAGGGCTGCACAGAGAAGAGAGATCAAGAACCACAGCTTTGATGGGGTGAAGTACAAAAAGAAGATGAAGAAATCTCCTGATGATTTGAAAACCCCCCCTGCTAAGAGACAGAGAGATACTCCTGATACCACCATTCCATCTTCTTCTACCAGTCCTGCATCCTCCCCATTGGTGCTTTGTGATGCAGCTGATGCTTCTGGGAGTCCTAGTGCTAGTGGGAGTGCTGATGCTTCTGGGAGTGCCCCTTCTGCCGAGAATGCGGAATCGACTTTTCAGGACCAATTAATCAATGGCCGGGTGTGGTTGAGAAGGGGAAAGGTTCATTTAGACCCGCAAAGAAAGAAGAAAAGAAGTCAAACATTTTGGAAAATGGTGCTCCGTACTAGGCAACTGCAGTAAGCAGATTTTAGAATCTGCTTACTGCACCCCAACACACACACACAACAAAAATACGTATGGTACAAGTACTACAGACGTGTATCCATGCACACGTATGGTGACATGTACTGCACATGTTCTCAATGCATGTTTTGTATGTAATATAAAATTTGGTTTGAAGACACATATATATATATATGCCGTTGTGGTTCCTTTCCTTTTATCATTCCATTCTATTTGGTTCTCACCTTCCTGCTAGACTCTCCAAACCCACTAGCTGTTGAGGACCAACTCGTCCTGGTGAAGGACACAGAGGAGGATGGGCATGGGGGTGAAGACAGCGATGAAAGTCAGCCAAAGAAAAGAGGGGGAGCGAACCACAGGGTGCATGTGCCAATCTACAAAAAAGTTTTGGCAATCCGTGAATTGGACAGGCTCATTGAGATGGGTGACCAAACCAGTCTGGAGAAGAAAGTAATGCATACTTTTCCTGACGTATTCGGAGGACCAAATGGATTCAAGTCTGGGATGCTTGGTAGGTGGGTAGAGATGGCCGATGCACAGGGTTGGCGAAACATACCCTGGGAGAAGATGTCACAGTCTGATAGGGAATCCATCAAAGAATTGCCCGACTGGATGAGGATACCTCTAGGTTTACTTCCACGGTCGCTGGACCGCTTCAAAACTGGAAAGCAGGTTCCCCCAATTGTGGTACAATCCATGGTGGGTCTGATTGAAAGAGTGACTTGTGGTGGGAGCACTTCCAACTTAACAGCAGGAACCTTAAAGACCAAGTCGCTCAAGCATGATTGCCAAGAATTGCTTGATGAATATGCAGAATGCCAGAAACAAGCTTGTGAAGAGAAAGGCATCGAAGCTCCAAAAACAAAGCTTGAGGTGACTGAGAAATGGATCCTCCGCCTTTTAAAACACTACGGCTGGAAAAGGAACGCACCCAATACAATGGGTGCCTATCTCGATTATGGAGATGAAAGAATGATCAAGAGCCGTAAATCATGGGAGTTTTTGAGGCTTGGATCCAAAGAATACTGAGCAAATATACAGTTCTTATATCTCTCTCTGATTGATTTCGAAGGTTGGACTATAAAATCATATTCCCAAAGACTATTTCAACCGTTGCTCCCTGAAGGTTGGACAAAGGCATACGTCTCGACCTATGCCTTAACTTTGACCAGGTATGGCGTTCTAATTGGTCCCACCCCAAGAAGGTCTTGACCCGCACTGCGGTAAGTGATGCTGCGACATCAATCATTGCAGGGAAACGTCAAAAGATTTGGGAGGAGCTTGAAAAAATTCAATCACAAGGTGTGGAATGGTCAGCGAAACGCCGTCGGATTGCAGGTGGGATGGGATGGTTCAAAAATTATAGAAGATGATCGATATGATATTTACTGTAAAAATCTTTGGGTGTAGTAAGCAGAATCTGAATCTGCTAACTACACCCTCATTCAAGGGCATTGAATCTGCTTACTGCAGTCCCAAAAGAGAAACATCAGAAGTATGTGATGCACACTCTTGCACACACACTATGTACACTATGCATGTATCTGTAATTCTGCTTCTATTTTCACATGTGTGCGCATATTATATGTGTTTGTATGGTATCCTTTGAACCCACACATAAAAATATATATAACCTTGATCACTGGCGCCCATGCAGGAAAAGATGCCCGGTGCGACAACGTGTCGCAATGCCGGCATGCAATGACTATGGTGACGAGTGTGTGGGGTTCGGGGGAGTGTGGACCATTGTGTTTGGTTGTCCCTGATGGCTTCATATCTGGTGACAAACAAGCCGAACTCCAAAAACGTTTTGGTCCTGACATCTACATCGTTTGCACTGGAAGATCCAGTCATTTCATGACTTCAGATACGATAGTCACCTACTTGGACACTGTTTTAGCAGACGCCTTCGAGAGGCGACGTGCCATTTTGACTGAAAGACATAAGAAAGACTTCCAGGAGGAATGGGGGGCCTTGTTATGCGACAGTTTCACGGGACACCACGGGCAAAATCTAGGTTCCGACATTCAACGATCTCTGGCATCAAGTTGAAAATGTTCAATGTTTGTTTGTAGATGGGTGTTTAAAAAAGGGAATTGCATATGTATTTGAATTTCTAAATATACACATTGGAATTCATGGATATATACTGTACTATTCAATGTGCTATCCCGTGCATTTATAGGAAAAAAGGGTATGTATTCTCCAAATCCATATGTTTGTGAAACCGAGGAGAGCAGTTCAGTGCAACCTCTCGGGTACTTCTTCCAGAGAGGCAGCCAGGCGGCTGGTCGGCTCGTGGACAACCCTGCGACGCAGTGCATTCGTTTCTTCGTCAACACCACACTGCTTACCTGGAAACTTGTTTGGGGTATAGGGGCAAGTTGATGGACCGTGCAGCGAGTGCTCCAGTGTTGCTTTCAAATGGAAATGTGCATTTATCAGTATCCAATGAGGATTCCATCCTAGCAGCAATTCATTCTTGGCAGCGTCTTTCTAAACGCAAAAAAGTTCTCAGGCTGGTCTCTTGATATTGTTGTTGTTTTTTTCCCAACATCCACCAATTCAATAATTTAGAAAGATATGGACAGTAGTAAGCAGATTTGTGACAATCTGCTTACTGCAGGCTCATTTGGAATTTATACATATATAAACTGCAATATGCTATGCATTGGGTGTACCCCAGGCCTAGGAAGACCTGAATATTGGCTTATTCAAGCCTTTTAGATAACATATATAATTTCAAGACTTCTTACAAACAACAACTTTGATTAAACCTTGTGTGCTTCCAGAATGCTGACTCGAGTAAACATGTTTTTCCTTGGGGATCTGCATACTGGGGGTATATATATATATATGTATCTATGGTATTGGGCATTTGGAAGTCAAAAGATAAGATGATAATGATATGATAGCACTATAGACTATAGTACGCTGCGAAAGCATGTACATGTATCTAAATATATGTATTAGTCTATATATATATATGTGCGCTGTAGAGTACTACACAACCTAATGTATGGGAGTGTTGGGGTAACCCTGAAGGTGGGCGTGGCTATCCAGGGGCATGGCATCTTTTGAGGAGATGTGCGAGGTGTCCCCAGAGCCAAAAACCAAAGCTGAACTTGAGGCTGAAATGAAACAGTGCGAAAGTGTTGCTGAAACGGGCGACTGGGAAACAAGTGTAGATGAGGTACTCACCAAACCAGATGTGAACAGGACTACCTTTTTATGGCAAATTGAAGCAGAACCAGATTCTGATGTTGAGGACGAGTTTGAAAAGGCAGACAGCCAATGGCGGTGTTTGCCAGCGACATGGCAAACGCTGCTGAATTCCCGTTTAGCAGATCATCAAGGGCGTTTGCAGGACGCAGAGGCCCTTTGGAAGCACCGGCTAGAGATGCATGGCATGCAGGACATCAAAACGAAAAATGCTCATGCCAAATACAAAGAGCTATCTGAAGGAAAGGGGACCTGCTCAGTGATTTTGATTTCAAAAGTCACAGGAAAAGAGGTTGCAGCCGACTGCTACAGAAAGTGTGTTCAAAATCAAAAAGGGGAGCTCAAAGTGACAGTGTCTCCAAGAGTTACAGCCTACAAATTCAGTGTTTCCTCTATGACTTTGCAAACTTTGGGTGACCCCATGATTGAAAGACATGTACGTATCGTTTCGGTTACTGGCCGAAGCCGTGACATACAAGAGATCCGCTTACATCTTTCCTACCTCTCTCTCCAGTCTAGTCAGCTGCTGAAGGAATTGAAAGTATCCAATCCTGCTGCTGCAGCAGGAACTGAGGAAAACCAAGAGGAAAACGGTGAGAAACAATGTCAGGAGAATAGTGAAGAGGTGGATCAGGTTCTCGCTGTTATGGGGGAGGATCAAGTGGATTGTGAAGCGGCCGAAGATGCGTTGGTTGCCAATTATGCGGACACAAATTTTGCAAACCCCGGGATGGAGGAGGACAGGTATAGGGATATTGTTGGATGTATGTACCCTAGGTGCAGTAAGCAGATTCCCGAGATATCATGGAAATCTGCTTACTGCAGCCTCATGTTCCCCAATGCTAATGTAAGAATATCTGGGTTGGAAATCGGTTTGTGGGCTCGAGGCAAAGCTGAATATCGGTGTTCCTAAATAAAAAAAAGGGACTAGCGAAGCTCCAAAAGAAGTACATGTAACATACAACCTTTAAACAAACAAAAGGAGTTGTAGGTTCTTAAGAGTCCGGTCTTACTTCTTTATATACATGTATTGAAATCGTATTATATATATATATATATGTATATAGGCAGATATAAATTATAGATATATAGCATGCAAAAACACATGAACTGCAGTAAGCAGATTCCCACATCTTCTTACTGCGCCCCCAAGTTATGGAAGAATCTGCTTACTGCACCCTTTGCCAGGAGCTAGCCTGTCATGAACAAGGTGAAGAACATGGTGACGATGATGGTGAAGATGATGGTGAAGTCGATGGTGACGTTTGGTCTTTTGATGATTCTGGGGCATGTTTTGTTTTGGAACCTCCAAAGGATGATGAGCAAGAAATTGCTGCCCCTACTGAGCCGAGCGTGTGTGCGAAGATTTCTGGGGAAAAATTTTCATCAGTTCCAGCGTTCGTTTTCTTAGAAAAACTTGAGATGACCCAATTGCCAAACTGTATCGGGTGTGGTTTGGGCATCCACTTCACCACGAATACGTGGCAGATTAGGTATCCAGCTGAACATCAAAAATCAACAGCAAGAACATTTGGACATGTGAAGGGCAAGGGCTATGTCAGTCCAGTTTCGGCCCTCGTCCAGTGTTTACTTTGGGCATGGAAACAACATGAATCCAAGAATCCGTCATGTTCCAAAAGCAAAGAAAGAATTCAAGTTTTATCAGGTGCATTGGCTGTGGGCTTGGGAAAAGATGTGCAAATTGCATGAGTCCCAGTCCCTTTTGAAAGCTATACCGCACACAAGGACATGGTGTGTAGTGTTGGACAAAGATAAAGGTGCAAAAACGTTCTTTCTAACCCCCCCCAGTAAGCAGATTCTTCAACTTCGGGGTATAGAACACAAGAAAATCATCATGTCGCCAGAATTCAAGTTTCATAATGTGCATTTGCTGTGGTCTTGGGAAAAGATGTACAGATTGCATGAGTCCCAGGCCCTTTTGAAAGCTATACGTAGCTCAAACAAGAAAGACGTGGTGAAGTGTTGTACAAGGATGAAGGCGGAAAAGGTTCTTTCCCTATATCTTTATATTTATCTTTAAATATATTTGAATTATATACGTGTATATATATATATAAACCCCCCAGTAAGCATAGTCTTCAACTTCGGGGCATGGAACACAAAGAAATCATCATGTCGCCAGAATTCAGACTTTCATCAGGTGCATTTGCTGCAGTCTTGGGAAAATTCTTAGAAATACCCAAAGAGACAGCTAGCACAAACAAGACATTGCGATACGTTGGGCGAGATTGGGTGGTGAAAAAGTGAAAAGGGTTCGGTCTGAAACACACACCCCCAGTAAGCAGATTTTCATAATTCAGGGTACCCACATGTACGTACCCCCAGTAAGCAGGTCCCCCCCCAACATATGCCCCAGATTCTATCTGCTTAGCGGGGAGGTTCGCAGGATTGCTGCTTACAGTCCGTCCCCGACTATAAGCTTACTTACTTCAATGCTCTAAGAGGACTTTCTGAATCAAACGTCTCAGACTCTCAAATGGCACAAAAGCATTACGTTGCCAGACTGAGATACTTGGCTTTCCCAAACAAATGAGCTTCCAAAGAACTCTTCAGGCTCAAGACGTTCAAGACATTGAAAGACTTCACACCCTGAAGTTCCCTTACATCGTGCATCTCATGGATTTGAAAGAACGATGGGAGAGAAGGAGTGTTTGTGGGAGGTGTGGCAGGGGCTTTTGAAGATGCCTGCCCCTCTCCCTTGTCATCCTTGTCCTTGTCCTTCTCCTCATGCTTCACTGCTTTTGCATCACTATTCTGACCTCCAAAAAGAGTCCTTGGACAAATGCTCTGAGGGCTAGGAAGAAGTTCAGGCAAACGTGCATCAATGTCAAAAGCAGGTGCTGCGAAGTCTGCTTTGGGAATGTTCTTGCAAGCCTTGTTGATTGTAAACTTCAAAGCATCTGCCCACATAGACCGCCAGAACGTGTTGACTTCTGTCCCTGTGGCAGGTTTCTGAAATGCATAAGCTGCCTCCACGTGAAGAATGAACTTGCCAGCCTCAGACCCCAGATAGTGAGCCTCAGAGAAATGCTTCAACAGCATGTGGGTAAACTTTGTCTCCGTCTCAGTCAGATCATCAAAGCGAATGAACTGCCGGTTGGGCGATTCAGTGTCAGGGTCATACTTGGGCCGGCACATGAGTTCAGCGCATGCGGCGAAAAGATAGCGAGCCCTGCATGTGACCAACAAGCCTGCCACCTCTTCATTGAAGAACCAACCGCCACACGCCTCCCTCTGTTCCTTCAGCAAAAACTTTGCATCCTTGCCGAATAGATGCAAAGGGCACAAGCTCTCTGAGCTCTTTTGTTTGCTGCTTGCTGCTGCAGAACTTGCATCTCCATCACCACCGCCACTGTTCAAAGTTGATACCACTGCCTGCTGCCTGGTTGTTTCAACTGAAAGATGTGCCCCCTGCACAACTGCTGCACTACCAACACAGGTGAGGACAGGAGTCATTGATTGAGAGGGATGCTCGTCTTCAGAACCAAAGTCCAAGGTGCTTGCGAGTCCACCCACCAAATCAGTCAAAGTGTGCGAGCAACCTTCATGGAACTGGCACTTCTTGGCATTTTCCCCTTCCACACACTCGCAACAGACAGTCCTACACTTCTGCATGTAGTTCCTGAACGCAGGGTGGTGCAAGATGTGTTTGTCGTTGTTTGCTTTGACAAAGGCTTCTGTTCCTGCCAAAGCATCCTTGCTCTGAAGAATGGACCTAGCCAAGCTTGCCGCGGAAGCACCACTGGAACTGGAATCCTTCATGCTCTCCTTTTCTTCCTGAGCTCTGTTGGCAGAAGCTTCAGTCATCAACTTCTGTAGGACTTCCTCAGTGTCACAAGCCTTGGGCACTGCAGCCATGGACTCTTTCTGAAATGCCAAGATCATATTCTGCAATGTTGGTCGTACTTTCGACCACTGCGTCATCTTCTTCTTGTTCAGGACAACCTCACCGACGATGCAAAACTCCAAAGCATGTCGAGCAACCTCTTGGTAGATTGGCAAGTTCAGCAAATCTTCTGGGCTTGGACGTTGATGATGAGTAGCTGCGCAAGACATCATGGCAGCAAGAACATCATCAAGCCAAAACCGTTGACGTTTCTGATTGCCACTATCATCCACCATGATGCCTTCCACGAGTGTGGTTTCATCCTCACCCTTTTGCAAGACTGCCTTTGCACCGCTAGCCGCCTTTGGTTTTGCTTTTGGCTTGCTCTTGGCTTTGGTGGTGGCTGCTGCCTTCTTGGGCTCCTGCTCCGCCAGATCAGGAACCCTGGGTCGCTTCTTCTTCGAAGATGGGTTTGTGTTCGCTTCCTGGGCAGTCACCAACTTGGTGACAAAGACTGCCCCCTGAACTGGGCACTTCAATCTCTCAGTGGCGTGTTGCGCAATTTGAGATTCATGGGACTTCTTGAAGATGAACGGTGGAGCTTTGATTTTGGCTGACGACTCTTCCGAAGTGGGTGTGAGCAAAGGTGCCTGAAACTGCAAAACCAATGAACCAATCAATGCAACATAAAGGAGGCCGTAATTGAAGAGTCTATTCGTTTCATTCCTTTCGAAACTACTGACCCCTAAGGCCCTACTCCTACTCCTACAAAACATCTTCGTTCACCAGCTCAACTCAGACAAACCATGTATTATATATTATATATGATACATATTTCTATATTCAATACACATGTTACACATTTCACATGCATACACATATACAAAGTGAATAGCGATTGATCTATATTGATGTATTTGTATCTGGGCAAAAGAAAAAGGTTGAGGTTGAGGGCCCCACACAGAATTTGCAAATCTCCATCATCACCAGACCGATGAATTCCTTTGGCTGCCCAGGAAAGTTCCCATCAATGAAATTGGCAAAGAAGTTCATGTTTGAAATGATCTGATCTTTGTGTTTGGCGATCTCTCCATCCAAGAAGTCAGTCTCGGTGCCAAAAAAGTTCTCCCAAGTCTTCATCTGATCATAAGCTACCAATTTGTTGCGAAGGGCGCGAGCAGTTTTGAAGTTGGCAGCAGTGTATTTCTCCTGGAGAGATGGTTGGAACTTGGAAAGGCAAACTTAATGAACGAAAAAACTTCTAGCATCTTCTTGGCCTATACAGCCCTGTAGGAACTTGTCGGGAAAGTTTAAGAAACGCTGAGTCGACTGTCTTTGATGAAGTCTTTGAGCAACCCTCACGAGCCCATACGTGAACCAATCAAAAACCTAGTCCACCAAGAGCCATCGACAATCGACCATACCCCTTCCTTGTACTCACTGGTTTCAAGCCACTTGACGAACTCTTCATGGTACGACCCCACGTTTCTCGATGTTATCATGTAGCGATTCGCATAAGCTCTCCAGGCCTCATGTGGCCACGGGGCAATAAATTCTAAAAAGATCAAAAAAGGTTTCTATTGACTCTTGACGATCAACATCCAGCACTATCTATCACGCTGACCACTCAAAGTTCATCATGTATATTAATCACACTGCAGGTCACAGTCATTATGAATGTCACTGTCAGTGTCATCATCGTCATCATCGTCATCATCATCATCATCATCACCCTCATTATCATCATCATCATCATCATCATCATCGTCACCATCATCGTATCAGCATTGTATCTTTCATGCATTCATGCATTATGTACGGGCAAAGGACGTCGTCCACTTCTCCAACACCTTGCACCAACTCCACAAAGGAGATAGAGCTGCCAAAGTGAAAGTTGTTGTTGCTGTCCTTCAGATACCTTTGCAAAGATGAGATGATCAAAGCACACTTGAAAACTGATGCTTCCCGGTGTTGCTTGAATACTCCTTGAATGATTTGTCAAAATGTCAAAGATGTCAAAGGTTTGATCACATTGATCAACAGTCATGACTGATAAGTATCTGATAAGACTGATAACACTATCATGTTTAGCCAAAGTTGCTGCAAGACATCGTTTGGGGTTCTAGCATGTAGAATTCTGCACTGGCGAAGACCGGTCGCCAATGTAGCTTTAACCTGGGAGTTGTTTGGCTCCATCTCTGCTGCCTCATATAGCGCTTCGGACCTCATAGCAGGAACAGGGGAGAGAGCTTTCAAAACCCCCCCAAGAGTAAAGCCTAGACTGGATATAAGACATACACGGACATATTAGCATGCTACTGTCGAATTCCTGTGCATTACATTTTCCTTTCGACTACAATCATCATACATGAAAAAATGATACGCTCTGATGCCACACACTATGTTGCCGAAAATTTGTTGGGCCTAGTGACAAAGTTCCGAAAGTCACTGCTTGAAACGCTTGTCCAGGCATAGCCGGCTCCACCAGCCATGCTTCACCTCGACATCCTTCCATCACCCCATGCTTCAAGATACCTTTGCGATATCGATTTTTCACACTGACTTGGTTTCTCATGTTGACTGCATGACGGACCACCCCCCGTGATCCATCAGGAAGAAACCATGGCACTGTGCGCAATGGTGCGGACGAATCAGGAACCTTGGATGTTGGGCCGTTGGGATTGATTGTACTGCTTGATGGTTTGTTGGTGTAGGCATCCCAAGACAGTTTGGATTGAAGTGATGGGCGAGGATTGGATAGATTTTGCTTTGACTGGGCTATTGCTTTTTACCATCAATAAGTTCGGGCTTGAAATCAACATCGTTTCAACCCGTAACCAAAACCATTTCAAAGATAGCCGAATCTGAATCAGTTGAATGTTTCTGGAATCCACCGGAGCCCAAAAAAATCACATCGAGTCCTTCGAGTATTTTATACCTTGAATGTCATGTATTCATTCAGAAATGCCTGTGGCAACATTGAAAATAAATAAGCGACTTTTTTTAAGATACATTGAGTCATTTATTTTCAATGTGGCCACAGGCCTTCTAAGTACATTCCATTCAATTTATAACTTAGCCAAAGAACCATGTAGGACTCAAAAATCTTGCCTTGAAGCTCTCTACCATCAAGGTTTCCAAACCTCTCCTTCAATGACTTGTCACCGAACAATGCCTCCGACTGCTTGATGGCAGCCATCCTAACAATCCTAGGCAAAGTGCAGCCTCAACTACGTGCAAGTTGATAGGCGAAGTCGTTCAATCTATTTCACCACAGGGTCTAGCCTACAAGAAGCTTAGGCCCAAACACTCTGCAAAGAGAACAGCATGAACTGAATCAACGTGATTAGTGATTTTTCACCTTCATTTGAAAAAACCTTGACCTACCTGTTCACACCTCTCATGCTGCAAAAGGTGACGCCAATGGTGCAAATACGAAGGAGTGGAGGTCATTGTGTGAGGCAAAGATTTGGACATGCAGTGCAGAACTCTGGACTGGGCAACATTGTTCAGTTTGGCTACCCTTGAAGAGCTCAAAAGATTCAAAAGTCTTGGAGAACAAAGAAGTCACATGTATTGACTTGGAAATTGATAGTTGCATGAATTCTGAATTCTCAAAACACCGACGCGTCGACAAAACTCTTTCCTCTCGATTTCGATTCAGTTCTTGGTTTCATGTTGGGACTGTACTCTTGACTCCTCTACTACTCTACACCAAGTCTCACCGATTCAAATGCAACCCAAAGAGTCTAAGAGTTGCAAAGCTAGAAGCCACTTGCAATCAACTGGTTTACAACCCCCATCAGAGTCATTGACATAAGTTTCTGGGGCATTGTCTCAAGTTGGGTGGCTGCATACAACAGACCCATGCCAACAATCATTCCATGCATTGCATTGCCCGCTTGCTCAATCATCGCTGTCCTGCGATACTCACACTCCTGCAGGTTGCCCGCAGGGACCGCAAAGGAGCACAAAGCCCTGTTCGATGTGAGCTCCTTGTAGACTGGAAAGGACTGTGCCATGAGGGCCTCCTGACTTGTGAGCCATCGTCCATGGGAATCACTCCTCAGCTACATGAATTTTTAAATGAACGGATTGGATATGGATCAAGATAGTGAAAAGGAAATGAGTTGGGTTCATATGTCAGGGACGGTATTCAAAGTATCCTGCTATCCTACCGACATGACACTCCATGTTGTTTCATATGTGTAGTGTAAAAATGTGTAAAATGATTCCCACGGTTGGTTGGTGAGTGGGCCTTCGCTTCGCACTCACTGTCAATCATCATCATCATCATCATCATCATCGTCATCATCATCAGCATCAGCATCATCATCATCATCATCATCAGCATCATTCTCATCATCATCATCATCATCATCATCATCAACATCACCATCACCATCATCATCATCAACATCATCAACCCATCAACAACAACAACAACAACAACATCATCATCATCATCATCATCATCATCATTGTCGTCATCATCTATCATCCTCCTTCGTTTTTTTTCAAGAGCCAAGTGTCCAAATTATTCCCGCATTTCGGATCACAGTGTGAAGGGAAGTAAAGGAAGAATCGGTCTGTGAAAACTCTGGGTTTTGGTTTAGGCTGTAGGCTTTGCCGGGATTGTTTGCGCGGTAGGTGCACAGGAAATTGGACTCAACTGTGGTAAGACACCGATCAAACTCTTCCCTAACTTCACTTCCTTTGGATGGGTCCTCCAAATCATGTTGGAAAGCTTCAAAGGTATCCCACTTCAATGTTGACCCTTTTGCCCTGCTTTCAGGACGGTTGGCTGCCCACTGGTACTCTTTCCACAAGTCGTAGCTACAGGCACAAAACCAAACATCCCAGTGAGGACGATCGTCGGGAAACGAAAAACCCATGAGATGCGTTGTTTGGAAAATGGATGTGAAAACGTTCCACGGCATTTTCCAACTTTTGGTTTTCAACTTGTGCCTCAGGATTGTGTACTTTCTGCCACGCTCAACAGGAAATCCGTAATCGCTAGGATTGAGGCAACACGAATCCACATGATATTTGTGTCCGAGGAATTTCATAAGTTGTTGTTCTTGAAATTGAACGACGTTCTCATGAAGAATTTCATCTTCTTCTAAGTCACACCTCATCCCGCACCAAACCCAAAAGGGTCGCCGAGTTGGACCTTGAGCTCTTTGGCACTCGCCACGCATGCTGTAGTCGACACATGATGTGCCTGCTACATGCAATTTGGTGGGAGCTACCTGCAAAGGGCCGGTGGAGATTTTGGTCAAACATTCTTCTAGGATTTTTTTGCAGAGACATGATACCAAATACCAAACGAAACATTCTATCAAAACTTCGGAAATGTACTCTTTAGGATTCTAGCCCAGTCGACTGTCAACGCGTTCAGGAATAATTTGATTTCGAATCGTGAGACTTACGAAAACAAAAGGCAGGGGATGCGGTGATGCTGCACAACTTTAAACAAAATGCACAACAAAGACATTTGAAACAAATGAACGAATCCGACTTTGCCTCGCCTGACAATAGCAGCCATGCCGAACGCACCAACCCTTCCGTATCACAGCCTTGCCTGAGGTAATGAGTGGGACAAGGATGCTATCTAGTAGCCCCTTGTCTTCAATGTCGTCTAACTTCGCTCTGATCGACGGCTCCCAAAATTCCTCCAAGTCGCAGAACACATGTTCTGCACCGTGAGGGTGCTTGAGTAGTTCCTGCTGACAGCCTGTGTGTTTCTCTATAGCGTAAGCGTTGAGGGGAAGAGGCATATCTCTTGCAGCTAATCCCAATTCATCGGCTAAAGTTGAAGCAATCATCATCCAAGCAGTGGCAGGTGTGTCTACACCAGAGAAAGAAGTACTCATGGAACATTCCCTCATATCAGCCACTACTTTCCTTAGAAGTTGTTTCTTTCCTTCCTCACAACTATTTTTGGGCAGCATGTGTTCTGCAAAATCATCTAACATCTTGGATGGCCACATGAACAACCGTTTCAGCATTGCCCATCGCTCCGAACTCTCTGATGCATGCACTGGCAAAGGCAACTCCGCAGCTGGCTTCGGAGGCAAGGCAGCTTGAGCTCGTGCACGACCAGGCCGAGATCGGGACTTGACCGCTGTAGCAGGCTTCACTGCATGCACTGGAGATGTTTTGACATGACAACGTCTCAGCCCAAGAATCGATGGAGACTTGGGAGGAGACTTACTAGACTTACCCATGAGTCCACAATGGTCCGAAATGACCAAAATGGTGTCTGTTTCCTTGACTTTGATCCGGCGATGGCAAGAGTTGATTCGATGATTCCATGACACAACAGTTCAGCAACCTATCAACGCTCACACTTCTAGAATGGATGGATATGTGTGTAGGAGAAGTCTTCCAAAACAAATAAAACTATAATGACTTTCCGCTGAAAAGTAGAAAACTATGTTTTTCGAATCCAAAGCAACATCAGTTGACACATTGGTTTTTCCCCTTGACTCCACCAAACAATAAAGAGATGTGTCAGTCGCACTCCACAACCAGGCGATCGGAAATGTGGCAGTGTGGCACCTCATCGTGATTGGTGAAGTGAGCTTCGCACAGGCTCACCTCAGCTTGTTTGTTAGTTTGTTTGCAAAGCAAAAAATAAATATAATATCAAACACTAAATTTATATCTACAAACATTTCAATAAACATATATTTATATCTTCAAAAACATACATTTATTATTTATTCAAACTTAGTATATATGTTTTCATATACACATTATCAATAGAGATATATGTTTGCCTTTTTTATACATTAACAACCCTTCTAGTGTCATAAAACAACATCAACATTTGTTTTGCAACGTAAATCAATCACGACATGAGCAAACATGTTTGTTATTTGTATTTCATTAATTGGCTTGCAGCATCACGTTTATTTATGTTGAATGACCTTTTGTTGAGAACGAAATATCTTTCTTGACACAGAATTTCATTTCCCATACATGTCCAAAACACTGCCTATACAAACTTCGATGATATCATCATATTCTTTTTACGTTTGACATCACTTTCTTAATGATAACCCATGTGAACAGACCTCCGTTCACACCACCCACTCCTTGAAGACTTAAACTATACTTCTCCATCTGTGGACAGACTCCCTCCACGCCCCTGACCGTGGACAGACTCCTTCCACACCAACACCCGTGGACAGACTCCCTCCACACCCCCCAGACCCGTGGACAGACTCTTTCCACGCCCCCAGACCCGTGGACAGACTCCCTCCACGCCCCCAGACCGTGAACAGACTCCTTCCACGCCCCCCAGACGCGTGGACAGACTCCCTCCACACCCCCCAGAACTGTGGACAGACTCCCTCCACACCCCCAGACCCGTGGACAGACTCCCTCCACACACCCAGACCCGTGGACAGACTCCACACCTCCGCCCAACCCACCCGTGGACAGACTCCCTCCACACCGCAACTTCGTGGACAGATTCCTCCCCTCCCAGACCGCGGACAGATTCCTCCCACAAACTACTTCGCTCCCTCCACACCGTGGACAGACCTCTGTCCACACCCAAAGCCCAACATATTCATTCGACAGTTAGGAACCCCTGCACTGCTTCGCAACACCTCTTCATATGCCACGCTCCTGGTGCGTTAAGTGATTTACACCAGGCAAGTTAATGATAAAAAACATATCAACAGATTTCATATACATTATATGTTTGCAATATACCATATCATCACCTTTGCGTTGAATCTGATGAATCTCACACCAGGATTGTTTTTGAATCATCCAGCCAATGAGTTTGCACTCATGGAAATGTATTGCCGAAGTTTATAACGTCTACAGAAAGCAACCAACTACCAACTACCAATCCCAAAACGCATTGGTTCGGAACTACTCTTTGAATCCTCCTCAACTAACCAATTGAAGTTGAAGTCTCCACCCCACCATTACCATCCCTGGCAGGCGCTCCTCTTCAGGCATCGGCATCAAGCGTGGCCTCGGCATTCAAGTGGATGTGGGATGCTATAGCTCGTAGGGCTCTTGGGAAGAATGGAGAAGGTTCTGGGATCAAAGGTTGTTGTTTTTTCCAATATATTTGCTGATACACAGATATAGTATATGAAATACGCAATATGAGGTACTCCACAAAATCAACTTCTTAGTGGTATGCAGATTGTAGACATTTGGATGCTTTAGACTGTAAACCACATACCGATTGTTTCAATCTATTGATGAAGCCAGTGGAGCCACCAATGTTCCTATGTCGCCATGTGTCGGATGTCAATGTCTCCTAATGGTGAAGGAAACGTCACGACCATGTCGAAATAAATGTTCTTTTTCTTCCGCTTGCATCATCACAAGTAAAGCTTTGAGCTCTACTCCTGAAGTGCAAAAATCTGCAATAAGTGTGTGAGGGTTGCTGATTGGACAATACAAGCAGTTCAAAGTTTTGCAGTTCGACAGTTCCGTCATTTGCTAAAAAGAAGATCTCTCCAACCTAGGCAACCACAACAGCTACAAATAGCCGTTGTAACTAACTTATGAAAACAAACCACCTTCATTGTGGCTCAGGTGACTCAAGCAAAGGATACATTTCCGGTGTCACTGGGACTGCATTTGCGAAAGGACCACCACGAGGCTCGCTGGGTGACTCTGGTGGAGTTTCAATCGGTGTCCATGGACTGATATGTTCATGTTCATGTGACTCATGCACACGGTGCTGAACATTCACAGCCATATCCTGCACATCCATATCCACATCCATGGCTTCCATGTCAGACAATGAAATTATCCAGTCTGGACCTTCCAATGCAGATTGATGGATGCCACTGCTCATCTCAGCATCATCTCCATCAAATGGATGCATTTCATGATCAGGATCATCATCATGTTTCTCCACTGCATGAGCTTGTGAATCCGATCCCAACTGCAACGAAACCGAATTGTCATATGGTTGGTGTTCATATGATTCTTCTTCTTCGACTTCTTCGGAGTGAGAGTTGTTTCCACCACTTTCGGTAGACTCGGTAGACGTGGATTCTCCTGAAGATTCTGACTCTGTGTCTATCCCTTTCTCTTTACGAATAGAATGCAGAATCTCCAGTAAAGTTGTAGAATCAGTGACGACAAGTTCCTCATGGAAAAACTCGGACCATGTGGCACACATCTGGGCATGGCAGCGTTTCATGCTGCACTGCTAGGCCAATGGCCAAGTAATCGGAGTTCCTAAGTTCCTATACTTTGTCCTGACTACCGATTGGGCCAAATTTAATGATCCGAGTTTCAATTTATGTAGGTTCTAGACTGAACACAAAAACTGTCCACCTAGATTCCCCAAAACGGTCGCTGTCACCCAGTGCAGCAGTGCATGACCACATCCCAATAATCTGGGTCACCGGTCACAGGTACCCCTCGGATCTTCGCCAAAATGATCTTGCGGCAAAGAGCACAGGTCCTGACAGGCGCACCATTTCGGTTGCAAGTGTGTGTCAAAACTGGGGGATGCTACGGCCGCTACAGCATGTTTGACAAATTATATTTAATAGTTATTTCTACATAAATATAGTTGATCTTAGGCTTACTTGTTGACAGCTATTCCTTTTCCACACAGAATCAAATGCCAAGTCTTCTGCATCTATCAGGAGAGGAAGCACAAATAGTAAATTGCCTCTTGCTAAACTAATATTAAACACTTTGGAGCTTTGAGCTACTGGAAGTTTCTGGACTCTCTGCGACAAAGATACCTAACCTGGAGGAAAACATTTGAACATGTTGATTCTCAGTATGATTTATGATTTGTTGTTTTTCTTAATGACATAGAAGTTGTTCAGCGCTATGTTCTTTTTGATTAGGCGAGAACCAGTGGTAGAACAACAAGTAAGGCATTCTTAATATTGAAACATTGAAACACTGAAACCTTGACTGGTACGTGGACAATAAGTGATTGCTCATGCTCGTAGCAATGAATTGTTGGTGATAAAGTCGGTGATAAAGCTATGAGATAGACAGACTGCTTTCAGCCTGGGATTACATTGATGTTGTTTCTTGTTTTTCAGTCTGGTCACCATTCACCATCCCCACCACCAGGGCGGCCTTGAACTGCCAGATGAAGTTGAACTCGCTGAAGGGGCGGCGTCAGCATTTGCAGGTTGACTTTCCGACCCGCTGTTTTGATCCCCATCTAGTACTGACAAAATCCATGTTGGTAGCTTCAAAACTGGTTCTGTTGCTGAAGCGACAACTTTCAACAAGTCTTCCAAAGATTCATCGAGATGTGGGATACGAGCTGTTCGTTTCTCTAAGTCTTTCATGAGCGTCTCACTGCAAGATTGGTGCCAGAAAAGAAGACACAAAGGGCAGGGGCTAGGTCCACCCGCAACACACCCCTTCCTGCACATTGAGCACCTCCGTTCTGACTTTCGTTTCCACTGCGTAGACTCGCGATCTTCCTGGCAAAGAAACGCAGGTTAGAGAAGAGTGCAAATAGAACATGCTGGGTATAGTGGTTTGGGATTCAGATAAGCTGTAACCCCGATGTCCATGTGGCTGACTTTGTGTTCTTCTTTTCTGATTCTTCATGATGCCACTACTGATGATGTTGCTGGTGATGACTTGGTGGTGGTGACTAGATAATCCACTGATTTACATAAGTATGTCGGTTTTGACTCTTGACTTTTGATATCTTCTAATATTTGGGGAAGGGGAAAGTTGAATGAGCACAGCTTCCACAAAAACAACAGGTATGCTAAATCTAAATGATGCTAAATGTCATACCACACAGCTGACACAGCTCAAGAATAACACGTCAAAATTTCAACAACGACTAACAACGACAAAGTAAAAGAAACAGAACAGGACAGGACACACAAAAACATTTCACTAAAATTCACTGAACATCTCCACCTTCAACCTTCAAAACTGTTGCAACTTTGGTACGCAAACGGAACCAGTGAAGTCATGGAGTCACCACTGTCACCACCCACCCCAGCACATACCTGCCTTGTTGGCATAGGTTGCTGACATTCCAGCGAACAAAAAAAATCTTTGGACCAAATCCGGTAGTGCGTCTCTCAAATGGCCCTTCTGTCTCCTGCTGGCCGCACCCACGCAATTGATCAGCACTTGGTGATCTGGGGCAGTAAACAACTTGGTCGGAACTGGTTTGCCAAACATCATGGCAGGAGCATATACAACTCTCGAATCAACAACTCGCACAGTACGCCCCTCCTGTTCGCTTGGGTTGACCCATTTCACAAACAATAATTCGATGACACTGCTGCAGTCAACTTCGTCGTAGTCGGAAGGAAAGCCAGTGTTGCGCAAAAGTGGCGGCCTCGGCACATGAGCAACTAGCGACAATTCATCCGCCTGTCCCAGCGGTACTTGACATCTGCTTGAAGCATCCAGAATTGCTAGCAAAGTCTTCGAACAGTTGTCCACCCACAGTTTAGTCAGTTTCTCTAATCGTACCAGTTGTTTGCGACGCTGAGTCTCCCCAGTCTCCCCAGTGACAGATTTCTTTGCCCGCTTTGAAGGTTGAGAAAGAGGGTTTGCATTTGCATCTGAATCAGAATCATCGTCTCCAGCTGCTTCTGACTCGCTGCTGGTAGCTGCTTCAAATTGCTCAAGCGACTCCAACAATGTCTTGCTAACATCGCTTTGAACCCCCTCCCTTTCCTTTGAGACATCCGGTTGCGTAAGTCCAGTCGGCTCGCGAACCAAGAAAAGAAACGCTTCCTCTTCCACCTCATCTTCTGTCAGACCCACTCTGTCACTAGAGCAAGCATCAGTCAAATGAGCGACAGCCTTGTCTGCATCCAAATTCAGCAAGGACACCCGTTTGCCTGCTCGTGTGGATGATTTGCCGCACGCAACTTCAGCTTTTCGTAGGGTAGAAGCATTGATGCGATCAACCAATCCACCAGAGAGTTCTTCATTCATAGCTGCTTCTGCTGAAATGTCCTCTGCGTTTTTCAACCCATACCCCGCATTAACGTCAATAAATTCTTGCAAGTCTTGATCTTGAACCCCTTCATCAAATTCGACTTCATCATCTAAAGTCAAATCCGCCAAATCCCCAGCGTGAGGATCAGCACTCCCTGCTTCGACAGCAGGTGTGGCAGCGGAGTCCTTTGTGCGGCTTTGTTTCCAACAAATCTTCTTTAGGGATACAAAAGGTTCCTGCAAAGTTCCGTCTGAATCACGCAAAGCTTCGCATGGGTCTTGCTTCTCCTCAACATGTTCACCAAAATCTCGCAAAGCAACAAACTGCCTCGCCTGTTGTGCGTTTGCAAGGTCCGTTGACTGTGATTTGCATTGCAGAAGGTAAATGTGAATCGTGTGCCCTCCAAGCTGACACTTCTCAAAAAAACTGGCAAACAATTCTCTCACAGTGATGAAGTCCAAATGATGCCCATTTTTCAAACAGAGTTTCCCGTCCAACAGCTCTAGTTTCGATAAGATCGTTTGTGACCGCAATGTTGTCGAAATGTGGTAAAAGGACCATTCTTGATTTTGTTTTTCGTGGAGGGCCAACACCCGACTACAAGCAGAAGGGGCCCACACATTGACTGACTCAGCAGCAGCCAAGGCAGACCGTAGCCTACAAGCTACGGCCGCAACCCACTTGAGTTCCAATGTTTCTTTCAATCCAGGTATCACCAGGCTGAAGTCAGCATTGCAGAGATGATGTGACACTTGCCCCCACGAAACAGCATCAACCAAACCTGCAAAACGTTTGGCATTGTGAATGATGTTGGAATCAGCCCCAAAACTTTCCAGTTCTTTTAAGAGCGGAAGAGCCTCTGCTTTGACTGCGCTCCATTTCTTGCTATTTACTGAAATAGCTTTCTTGATGGTAATTCTTGCACTGAGAGTTGACAAGTCTATCTTGGGGCAACGTGTGCAAATCAGTTTGATGCAACTGTTGATCGATTCGGCAAGTTGAGTGTCGCCTAACAATCCGTCTGCCATGCTGCTAACAATGCTAAACAGCATGCTCCCACGATCGGACCATCGAAAGTTGAATCTCCCATGTTCAGATACGAACGCAAGCTCTTCGGAGCAAAGATGTTTCAATCGCCGAGCGTTGAACTCGAGCATGTCATCCGGTGTGTTCAGAAGTTCTGTAGCTGCCCCTAGGCAAGGAGTAACACAACCAACCCCAACATCCAAGGTAACTGTGATGGTTGACTGGAAGCATGTTTTGAACATACTTTCCTTGGACTCCCCAAAAAAAACAACAAATCCAATAAAAGGCCCAAAATGCTTCTCAACTTCTCAACACACACCAAAAAGTCCAAACAGTTTCCAGTTTGCAGGACCAAGGGTCGTTTTCTTCGCATGCATTTCAAACCACCGGGTTGCCAGATCAACCATAACAGTTTCAATGGATACCTGATATGAATCAAGCCCCAAAGACCCCCATTGAAATAAACAGGTTACTGAAGTGTGAGTGGTCTCGTTTGTGCTGATAGGGAACTGACAATTCTTTGTATGCACAATGCATTGGAGAATTGAGAATGAGGGTGGCTGGCAACAGGCTGAGAATACAATTACAATTACTCAGATTAAAGAAACACCTTTGAAAACCAAGAAGAATAGGACCATCAGCACGAAGATACTTAATCATACTTAGTTGATGCTTTTGATGATCCTGATGCTAACCATGATTTGTTCCCTAAGACCGTGACCAGGCCTCAAAGTAGCGTCAACAACTCTCAAGTGAAAACCGGCAGCGCTTGCGATTAACAATTCCTGGGCCAAATCACGCACCATCTTCAGCAAAGGAGGAGGCAAGTCCGTGGCTACCGCTTCAGCCACAGCCGATTCAAACCACGTTGGCAAAGTTTGCAACAAATGGTCGAACTTAGATTGGAACACTTGGGCCTGTCCGGTCACCAAACGAAAGATCATTCTATCTTGACTGTGCTTCATACACCAAAGGTAGAAATGCGTCAGCGGAGACCGAACAGTGTTTGCAATTCGCAAGAGAAGCCAAAACAGAGCACTGCTAACAGCGGCAAAACATCCTGCAGCCCACTTTGACATCTTGAACTGGTAGGCAGCCCTTCCAGCTTCATCGTCAACCAATTCTTCTGCTTGAGGCTTCGACGGAACAAGTGCTTTAGTGACTTTCTTTCTGCCCCTGCCCCTACCCCTGCCACGCCCCCGTCCCGGGGTGACGTTTGGATTCTCAGTCTCATCTTGCGGCTTCGTGGTTGATGCTGTGGATGCTTTCACTCTGGACGACAAGACTCCCAGCAAAGCTGGGCCAAGAAAAGATCGACCTCTTTTCAGCATGAAATTTTCCGCATTTTCCACTGATCCCCAACGTCCAGATACGACTCGAAGTGGGTAGGCTCGATAATTCACCCCGTCTGGACATTTTGATCCATGAATGTTCTCCCACGCAGTAATGAACTGGTGAACGTGCTCCCTCCAAAAATTGACTGTCTTTGCGATGCTGGCATAATACTTCTGGAAGGTATGTTTTCGAAAGTCTTCTGACGCTTCTGATGCTTCTTGAAGAAATGAGTCTATGAGCTGCAGTTGCTCCCGAACAAGAATGTGGTACTGATGCAACAAGCAGTTGCAATCGATGTAAAACACCGATCCCATGTATTCATCGCATCCAGCAATGGCACATTTGACTTGCTTTCGTCTAGATGCTTGGTCGGAGCCAGCATCTGTAGTATCGCAAAACACGAAGATGGAATGCGGTCCAAGTTGTCCACTCCTCTTGCGGTGACAGTGGACATCCCAAAGCAATGATCAGTGTTGGCTCGTCCCTTTGATTTGGGGGTAACTGACCATTAAAAGAACTGTTCCGCAAAAGTAAGAGTACCTAAATCCTAAATCCCAAACTTTCCCAAACAAAACCCTACTACGATACTTGTCACCGGAACAAGTATCTGACAGAACCCGAGGATGTCTTGAATATAGGGTGCTCCAATGCCAGCTAGCTGTTTGACGACCAAGCCCAATGCGTGCAACGCCGTCCCACCACCAACAATTTGAAGGTCTGACCTCATGCATTCATGGGCCGCCAACAACAACAACAACAAAAACAACGACGACCACAACAACAAAAATGACAACAATGCCAGCAACAATAAACAAGACAAGACAAACAAAACCAAACAAACAAATCAAAAACCAAGCCAAGCAACAAAAGAAACAAAACCAACAAACAACCAACCAAACATGCAAGCAAAGAAAGAAAGACAGAAAGAAAGAAACATACAAACACACCACAAACCCAACCAACAAACAAGCCAAACCACACCAAACCAACCAACCAACCAAACAACAAATTGGACCAACAAACACACAAACAAACGCACAAACAAGTCAGACAAGACAAGACAAGACAAGACAAGACAAGACAAAACAGCAGGGAAGACAAGACAAGACTAGACACGCCAAGTCAAAGCAAGACAAGACAAGACAAACAGCGACAACAATTACTGAATACAACTGCAGCCAAACACCAAACACCAAACAACAAACAGCTACCAACTACTAACTAGCAACAACAACAACCAACAACAACGACAAACAAACAAACAAACAAACAAACAAACAAACAAACAAACAAACAAACAAACAAACAAACAAACAACTAACAACAACAGTTTATTTTAATTAGGCAAATCGACTATTTGATCCCTCAGTACAAGTATTTGCTAAGGAAGGTTGGGAAGCTTAAAGAATTATGTAATTGAAATATATATATTTATAAATCAATAGCGTCGATCTTGTTGGCTCTATTGTAGCCGACAATAACCATATCGCAATCGCAGGCTATGACATAGACAAACATACTGCAAATAGAAACAAGTCACACACACCGCCTGTACTTCATTGCACGCTGGGAGTTCCCTGCTGCACCAGTAAACTCATTCGAAAGGAATGCCCCTGTGCACTCAAGTACTTGAATTTTCTTCCGTCTCCACACTGAAGAGTTTGTTGCGTCCGTTCTGAAACCAACACACGTCAAACTCCAATGATTCTTCTTGCATGAGTCGGAAGCGCTTAGAAACATACGATGTTGCTCCAACGCTATTTCAGAAGCTTCACTAAAAAACAATGCATGCCATAGATAATTGCTGATGCTGTGCGATGCTCGGCCCGGATGACTGTTTGGCCACTTATATCAGCCATACTAAGAATCCCGAAATCCAATGCAGCTACATTGGTGAGACATCTGCGAATGCCGATGCTGAACATGGACCCCAAACTAAGTCTCCCAGCTCTGCCATCCTTGGCTTTTCCAAGTTTGCATACCATGAATCCTTCCAGTTTTTGCAAATCCAACAGCTGTTTAGACTTGACAGCCAATTGCTCGTTTTTATGGGCCGACCTTCGTGTCCTTTTCAGTTCATTTCTTAACTTGACTATCTGTTCGTCTCTCTTCTTAAGAGCATCATCTTTCTTTACACACAGTCTGGCTAGTTCAACATGGTCCAACGGAAGAAGGCTCATGACACGGCTACGAGGATCAGAAGCATCAGCAGGAGTCAAGGCCCTGCATGCTTCTGCAAAAGGCACGACTGCTTGCGACTGGGATTCGGATAACTGTGAATGCGACTGGGACGGATGCACAACACGTTCACGGTTAAGTTGCATCGAATTGGAATCGGCCTGCACATCGTCCGAATCTGAATCTATTTGTTCACTTTGGTTATTCCGAGGAAGGTTTGCACACTGGATAGGCTGGACAGGCACTAGCGCATGTGGATTGACAGCATCAGTGTTAGTCCCGGGCTCGATCAATTCAATGGTATGTGCAGGTATCTCGAAATCAAGTCCATGTACTGAAACTAAAGCAGTTCGTAGTGAATATACGTTCAGAAAGGCTGCCCAAGATCCAGTGCCAGAACATGTAGCCACCTACCGGTTTTTTGAATGGTTTGAGACTTCAATATATCCAAAATGTCCAGAACGTTGAAGGTCTACCCTAACTCTTTATGCTCTTTATGTTGAATCATGTTGAAGTCTTTTTGCATGTACATATATGTACCCTTTTCAAGTTCTTAGAAATCTTAGCATGGAAAACATCCACAATCCCACAATCAAAATAAAAATGACATGTCTTGGGATGTTTGGATTTTGTTGCGCCAACCTGTTTAAACAACTGCTGCACCATGCGTTGCCGATTGGAAGAACTCGTCCCACCCTGCTTCCATATATCATTCAAAGTTTCCATCACCATAGACCTGCTAATGACAAGTTCTCTTGTCTCAGGGCATTCCAAGCTGTTGCTCGAAACCAATGTTGTCAAGGATCTTTTCGCAAAGAGCGACATCCCATCACATGTGGGCCGAAAGTCAAACCACTAGTGAAAAGGGGATGGAAAAATTGCAAATGGTTTATTGTTTTCATATTCTCCCACATCGGCTTAGGGGTTTTCGCCAACATATGAGTCCAAAACTCCTGGAAGATTTAGTGATGCTAACTTGTTTCTATCTCCCTTCGACATGTATGAGCCCATAGCTGCCCCTGCAAGATGATGAAAGTTGACTATTCTGCGTCATCTCACTCTACCTGACCAATTTGGTGAATAGAAGAAAAAACTGGACACATTTCTTATGAAGCCATCTTTTCGGAAAACTGATTGAAATAGGAAGCAGTTCTTTATTTTGGAGATACATACAAGGCGCAAGCTCAATCTTACCATTCTATTGGCTGAAAAAAAATTGAACATATCAATTTCTTCACAGAAAAAAAGCAGTCCTTACAAAAAAAAACAGTTGTCCCAACAAACCTGCGAAAAAAAATATACATGACTCATTGGTTGCTCTCTTCTGTCTGTGTGTAACCCTAGATCCCCCCTGAAACCACTGTATGTGGAAAGAATGTCTGTCCACACCAACGTGGCCATGTTCCACCCTGGGAGTGGACATATGAACCCCTTCTTTGAAAACAAAAAAAAGATTCGGACCCTAACCAAAATTTGTTTTCCCAGTGGACTAGGGTTTAACAATAATAATATGTATCTTGAAGTGGGTAAGTGGGGGTCTCTGACTCTGTGGCTGCTAATGAGGGGCTCTGACACCACAAAGAGCTGCTTGGCAAAACACTTGCTAAAAAAAAGTGGAGGTATGTTGGAAGTATGCAGGCAATATATGTGCAAACGGAAGCTGTTCAAAACGATTTGTTGGTCAATTCCTTTTTCTGGTAGAACATAGTTGAACAGATATTCAATATATACAGTGATTGGGTACATACACTGTAATCAAGCAGTCGTGTGTTGAAATTTGTGTGACCTAGTGACCTAATGCAATTCGACTGAACGATCCCGTCTCAAGGCTGTACAGGGGTCACACGTCTCGAAAAGCACCACAGGATGCCAAAGCCATGATCAACGTAGCCAGGCTTGCTGCAGCACAATTTGTGCTGTGCATACTCGCCATACAGTCACAAACACAAACACAATGAAAAGCCATAGCCATATGGCCATATGGCATTAAAGGGAAAGGATTGAAAATGCAGTGATGATGAGGAAGCAAGTGACTAAAGAAAACATGAGGACAAAACATTGGAAAATTCAGGAGCTCCACTTGGCAAAAAAATGCAAAAAAACAAAAAATCCCAAAGAAATGCAAAAATCCCAAAAACATGTCATGACCAATTCCAAATGCCAAAAAAATGCCAACAAGCAACCCCAAAATAATCCCCAAAAAATGCCACAAATAAAAATTTTGACCACCCTCAGAGTCTGCTGGTAAGAAAGTCATAATTTTACTGAACTGTTACTTTACTGATCTGTTACTTGACTGCACCCTGTCTTTACTGAACTGTTACTTGACTGAACTGTTACTTGACTGAACTGCTT
>DF239916.1:140651-153025 GCA_000507305.1 Breviolum minutum Mf 1.05b.01 | reverse complement strand
CATATTTTTCACACACACACACACACGTGATTATGATCTTTCTGGAGCCACTCTGTGCTAGTATTGTGTTTGGGGCCGGCCACCGGTTTCTCAACTTTGAAACGAATGGAACATGGAGCTTTTCATCTAAGCAAACAGCACAGCAGCTACGATAGATTTCAGCCAACAATTTGTCACGTGATCCAAAACGTCAGTTGCAATCAAATTATCAAACCATCCACCTAAACTAAACGATCTGGTAGTCTGGGCTCCCAAAACAAACAGGTCCTGGACATTCTACGATGATGCCATTCAAGTCTTCTGCTGGCACCTCCTGAAGAGCGCGATGATTTGACTTCCACCAATTCTCTTCGTATCAAATCTCTGCCATTTAAATTTCTTGGCAGCGCTCATGTGCTTGCTTTTAACCTCTGATTCCGCAGGAATTTGGGGGTGTTGATACGCAATATGAATCAGCAGGATATGATTATTGAATAATGTTATACATATATATATACACGTATTATATATAGTTTGATAATATGTATGACCAGAGTTGTATAGTAGCATGTTGAACAGCTGAGATATAACAGTTTTTTTAGGCTGATGCTCCATCTCTGCCTGGAACCACGAATCTTAGAGTCTAACCGGGCCTGACTACTACCTTTGCGTTTACATGGGTGTGGCTCCAAACCTAGGGGCCCTATATGTTATCCCAAATAAATTGAGGTAGTTTCTCTGAAAAAAAAAATCGTGTCCTTGGATTTTTTGTTGGGGGCTGGTCCTTGTTGGGGTTCAAATGCCCCAAAATGCGTTTGTTTGATCCCTGTGCCGGTTTCA
This sequence comes from Breviolum minutum Mf 1.05b.01, assembly GCA_000507305.1. Classification (NCBI taxonomy): domain Eukaryota; class Dinophyceae; order Suessiales; family Symbiodiniaceae; genus Breviolum; species Breviolum minutum. The sequence goes on along the minus strand of DF239916.1, from coordinate 152,206 downwards.
GGCCTGCAGTTTTTGCAATGCACTGGCAGGCCCTGCTACCAGGATCTTGTTCTCGAAGTCTGATGCAGCGGGAACAACTGCCAGGATCTGGAGAATCCCAAGCAACGTTAGATGTGAGTAATTCTGTGTAGTCTCATCTTATATATTTCCAACATCCTCAGTAATATCCAACAAAACAAATGGGTGTAGGGTGTACGGTGTACTTTTTTGATAAATACACAGGAACTTGAGATTCCACTCCTTGAGGTCTACAAAACCATCAGCTACATATACATCCTTAAACCCCAACAGCTTCACCATGTGTACAGATCCAGACCTTTCAAATGAACGACATCTGATAGTCATCCTGCATTTGTAAGTGTGTAATCACCATGCTAAAAACACAGAAATCCTTTTGCAGAGCCAAGTCTGCTAAACCATCATCATGAATTGGAGCTGCTCTTGTGGAAAAAAATGGCATCTTTGCAAAAAATAAGCATCATGTCAAGGTCACATAATATATGTGACAAACCATCGGTGATTGTTTTCTTCCTGGAATGTTGAGGATTAGAACGTAATCAGTCAACACACAATCTAATACAATTTAAAGTATGTTTTACAATATCGCTCCGCTGACAAAACCCCAAAGAAACAACAGGAGCAATTCTAATTCCCATCATTGAATCATGACAGCTTGATCGAGAGACTCTGGCTAAACATGGTACCTTTTCTTTTTCCCGGATTGGAGTCACGAGGTGCCAGTCAAGTTCCATCAATCCACTGATCAGTCCCCTATGTCATCCCTATGTCTACCTGCGACTCGTAGTTGGAGAATCTTCGGAAAAAGACCTTGTAAACCTGGCAGGCAAATCAACCCCGAAAGTTGGTGAAATTCACTTCACTGGTGGCTAAGTTTCACCACGGGATCTCCTGAAAATACATCTATGTCGGAATCGCTTAAGCTTTCCACACTTTTCCAGTATTGTCTATGATGAGGTCATGTTTGCCCTGACGAAGTTCATGATTTCATTTTTCCAGGAAGATTTGTAGAAACAGTTCCGATCACAAAGCATCCACCGCATCCCCAGAACCCAGGGCTCATTTTTCCAGGGCTCATGAAGATTGGATCAGATTGGCGTGGAAGTTGACACTTCCAAACTTGAACTGGCGCCACATGTCAGGGAGCAACATACAAGTCTCCAAAATCATCCCAGGCCCGTGCCTTTACCGGCTTCTGCGGCTTTGTTGGGTGGAGGGGGTTTTTGGTGTGGCATCTCATTGGTAAGCCGCACAGACAGTCGCGAGGCGCGTATTGGAGCTAAGGGGAGCTCCACATGGGCCCAAGCCGTTTCCACCCATGACAGACTCAAGGGTGGCAGCTGTCCAGCCCTGTGGCTTTTGCAAGTCAGTGTTGGGATCTGCGAATTTCCCGCAATCTAAATCTGTACGGAAATTCTGGTAGAAGCAGCCTGGGTCGCCGAAATTGATTTGTGGATTCTTCAAGTGAAACTATTTTTTCAGATATTTTTGTTGAGCAGAAACAAATCAGGGGCATGACCAACAGGGAATAATGCACAAGATTTGGGGCGGTGTTTTTCTGGTGGTAAATCACCAAGCCAAACCCCCAAGGCCTCCTGAAAGAATGGGTTACTGAAAATATCCGAGGGACCAACACTTGCTGAATGCCGTGGATGAAACCATCCCAAACTATCCTACAGAAAAATGTTGAAAAACAGTGATTTGAAAAATCCGAGGGACCCAACTTCGCCAGTTCTAGTACTGTTGAGCTCTTCCACCGGTGCAACCGGTTGTTTTGCACTCCTCCGTCCGTAGGATTGAATCCTGCCTGGATTGAGGATGAAGTCTTTGAAAAAGAAATGATACCAGCATAGGCCCAAAATGCCCCAAATAGCATGGAACGGTATCAGCCATTTCCGCAATTTGTTCAACCGATTCAAAATATACAAATACAAACTTTTGTAAGTATAGATATTCAAAGGCAAGATACAATCATCAATACACATATGCTATCAAATATTGTAAAAATATTGTAAAATATTCAAAACAGAAATAAGACTATGATTTAGGAATTCCATGGGGGTCGAGGCAATCGGTGAATGACAACGGAACTGAAACCAAAGACTGTGGGTTGTATGCCAACATGTTGATTTAACATCCCATGCACACATCAAACGACACTTCCAACGACACCCAGCCCGACAGCCCCCCAAAAACGAATCAAAATCTGCAAGCCCTCACCCATACACATCAGACGACACCTCGGACGACACCCCGCCCGACAGCCTCCCCCAAAACGAATCCAAAAGAATCAAAAAGAATGCAAACCCCCACCCCTACACTTGAAGTAAGAACCCGTATAGCTATATGTCTTAAAGCTATTTGGGGAAAGCATCGAAGGGAACTTGCTTTATGTCTGACCTTGTTTGGTTGGATTCTGATTACCCCAAAACGCCAAAAAAGCATAAAGTTTAAGACCTCATAAGACCTCAGATCTTGCAAGCTGCGTACCAAGCATACTTGTCCACCTGATTCTTGATGACATTGTCGTGCTCCATGCCACAAAGGCTGATGCACATGAACTCCAGCTGGTCAATAAACTGTGGCCCATTCTGTGGCTGCCCAGGCGGCCCAGTCATCGCAAATTCGGTCATCCACAGCTCTCGGATCGGACTCTGTGCATACTTGAATTACGCATTGATGTTGCCTCTCATGTCAAAATAGGCGTTCCAAACTTTCGCCAGTGCCGGGTGTCCCGGAATAGGGGCTTTTTCCCCATAGAAATGGAAGCTAACGGCGTTCCACTCCTTGGGAGTAGACGTGTAGCAGCTTTCATGTTGAGTCAGCCACGTTAACGATTCTGTTAAGTTGGTCACTCCCGGGGCAATATAGCATGGCCTTGGAGGAAAGCGAAAAAAGAGAGAAAAAGTCGGAAAAAGTGGCATGAAATCTTTAAAAATCCAAGCAAAGTCATCAGCCCCGAAAACTTCACTTCACTTCAAAGTGTCGGTGTTTGGATCTTGTCCAACAGGTCCGACAAAGGCTGACCCCCGGGCTGGCACAGCTTGGAAGAATCTCCTTTAATTGTAAAATCCTGCCAAATCTCATTGAAGTCGAGGACGGCGTTTTGAGAACTTGTTGACACCGGGAACGTGTTTATTTGAGCCACGTTCGCTTGTGTGAGGTCGTTGGGAGTCTTGAGCATCGGGATGTATTGGAGTTCGCCTCAGGGAAATGTCCTCCACTGACAACGGAGATGATAAAACAGAAAAAAGGGGTTGTTAAAGGTTACAGTAACACATTCCTCGCGCTGAATCATGGCGCGTCATGAATATTCCGCCAAATCATGGCAAAGAGCTCACAGACATTCCTCAATATCTCCAAGCAATGCATAGTACATGTCTTATTTTGCTAGGATGATCAGCAAGTCATCATGGTGTTTTCAGTTGACATAAATACTATATTCAAACATATTTGTTGTCTGAATCCAAAGAATGAAGTACAGTGGTGTTTTTTTTTATAAAATTCACCAAAAAAAAACATGTTGGCTCAAACTCGCTCTGAGTGGCGCACTTCGCTGACAAATAAAAATTATGATTGTCAGTAATTCCCTGTGAAATCAGCACACTTTCATTATTAATAGGGGTCGCTGTGTCTTAATTCTGAGGGCAAAGCAGTGTCAGCTGATGGCCAAGTCATTGGGTCGTTTATTCTCGTAGTGACATACCAATAAAGGATGTGGCTAGCATCATCCTTTTTCCAAGCGAGATCGCAAGATATTCAGCATGCAGAGGATGAATATTACTAGATAAATTCGTTGAAATTTCAAACCTGCACAGTTGGCAGCCACATGTGCCATGTTCCCAATCCATCAACAAGGTAAACACACTGCAGGTATAAAACTAATATAAAATACTATTGTGATCCTCCATGAATGTACCCAGCAGGGCTTTCAAGAGACTTTATTAAAAATATAGGGTTTATAAAATGATAATCTATATAAAATATTTTTTAATGAAATGCAAAACCAACAGGTTATATAAAATGACTCTTGTCACGCAAACCAGGTCGTAGGTTACCTTCAGGAAGAACATGGTTATTCATTTTATAAAAAATGCCTATCATCTTGGTTTATGGAATGGTATTTGCCAGTTTCACGTTTCATTTCAATAATATCTCAAGTAATGATTTGGCGCCACTATCGGGCAAGCACATGTTTTTTATAAAATGGTCTACCGGAATCTACCGGATAGAAAGAGCTGCCACAAATTTGCAATCCACATCAATCCAATTCGGATCCTACCAAACCAACAGATCCAAAATCAAAACTCCAAGATCCAAACCCCCAAAATCAAAACTCCAAGAACCAAAATCAAAGCTCCAAAATCCAAGATCAAAACTCCAAGATCCAAAATCAAAGCTCCAAAATCCATAAACTTCGAAAAGACATCATCATCATCCACCGCGAGATGTGTGCCGATTTTCTAAAGGAGAGAGCAAAGGCCCTATTTTTTTAATAACATGCCCTGACCAACAGATTTACAATTCAAGGTTTTGAAATGTATAGAAGTTCCGCAGAAATGCTTTCAAACCAGGTGTTCTTTATAAAGTGCTGTCAAAATGCCTGACCAGCACGACTTACACTTTTTATGAAATGCCTGAACAAGACAGGCCCATGTACAAGCAGAAATTTTTATAAAATGTACCGCCAGCATCTCCTTCCAATCAAGACTGGACACTTGGAATTATTTTTTTCAATTCGGAGCCTACCTTTTATAAAATGGGGTCTGGCAAGAGCACTTTGTAAGCGCAAAGGATCCCCATTTCATAAAGATCTATTCATGGGGGATCTATTGTGTCTCTATATGTGTCTCTCATGTTTTTGCAAGCACATTGCGTCAAGCGCTGATGTAAATGGAAGGCCATTCAAGTCTCGTCATTTGTAGCCCATTGCTGAAATTCAGCGAACTGAGCCAAAAACTCCTTGTTAAAGTCTTGATTTCTGCATGGTGTTGCGTTTTCGCCATGAAAATGCAGGCTTTCAAGATTAGGGAATTTGCAAACCATAAAGTTGCGCTAATAGTGGTTTTTTGAGGCAAGTACTTGTCGGGGTATTTCTGCTGTTGGAAAGGAGCACTACGAGGCTCTTGGGGCCTCGTGCAATATCCCAAGGAAGAGCTCGACTCTGAAAATGTGGAAATATATTGACACACGAGAAAAGGCAACGTTTGGCTGAATTTGAAGGGAGCATTCTATCATTGTTTCGAGGTGAAATGGTTTGAAATGGCTTGAGGTATGCAGGATCCAAAACTAGAAACGTATCACTTGGACACGGATGTCGTGCGTTTGAATATTGAAATCCTCGGCAGACATATCCAAACATATACCAACCCTACATGTACAAGTTTAATCAAGTTTACACATACCCTACATTTTGGCAAAAACATGAAAACACATCCCAATAAAACTTGAAAAAATGCAACACTGGGGACCTGAAGGCCCCAAAACACGTACCACCGAGGTGCATATGGTGTATAATTATATAAATATCTGTTAGGAAAAAATCCCCAAAACCACCCAAAAGAAGCAAGGGGTTGGGTTGTTGCGCGGTGGACCGAGGAACTTAGTCTAGGCCAATTCCCGATGTTTGAAGTCACCTCGTAGTCATAAGCCCATGTCACGCACCTGACAGTGGTCACCTACTGTCACAGAGGTCTCCTACGGTCACCACCAACTGACACCTACACGACACAATAAGCTGGGATTTTATTGGCAGCCGTAATGGGGTTTTTGGAGATACTTCATGTGTAATTGTCAATTTATATGGATTAATTAACTCCCCCTAAATTAGACTGCCCCGTTTTGCCAGAAGGCGGTTTTGTTTTTTGTAGTTGTCCAAATTTCCCCGCTAGTTCATAGGGGTATGTAACAAATCCCACCAATTAGGGGCCCCCATTTTGAAATTGCCAGTCACAATAGTTTTTTCTTGTTAAGTAGTAGGGAATAATAGTTGTCCAGTTGTCCTCAGGTCTAGATCTCTTTATTTGGAGGGGATTGGTCACTGAAAAATCTGTTGAAAATCATCTGGGCCTTCTGGTGTAGGGGGGGGGGAGGAGGTTTATCAATCCGGGGTTGACACTACCGTTTCCTTTTAGTTTCTACTTCCTGGGATACTTTCAAACCAACCTTCAAAACTCCTTTAGAAAGCGAGGCCAAAACCAAGCTTTCACCCGCATGGAATCCTGAGGAGTGTTGAACAGGCATTCCCCATCACACCCATGGGAAAGTTTCCATCCAACCCAACGGATCTGTTTTTTCAGGGCCGTTGATTTTGGACGAAACCCACCCGGGTTCGAAGTCAAAAAACACGTCATGTCACAAACCAGTGAGGTTCTTTCTAATCACTTCAACCGATGATCCCTATATTTCCTCGATTTCACTGCAACCCAGGCACTTTGTGCAACCGTTGTTCGTAGCATCATGAACGAACGCATGGGCGGCTTTAGGGGTCCTAAGATGGCTGGCCCAAGTTGACTCAGAATCACGAGACTCACGAGAAGCTGGCATCCTTTCAACGATGCGATGGTCAGCAACCCTGATCATCTGCTTGGATTTCCCGCCACAAAGATTAGCTCACTTGCATGGTAGAATTGGTAGATTTGACTTCAATTTCAAATAGTGCGAGTCGAGAGGACCAAAACTGCTGACCTTTAGCTTTGAGTTGTGAGCGAACAACACTGTTCAGGATTGTATTGGCTGTTGTCCTGTCATGTGCTGTCACGCAAGCAGGCCGTAGGGGGATTTAGGTGTAAGGGGCAAGTGTTCTTCTTCCTCCTTTTTCTGTTCTTCTTCTTTTCCTTCTTCCTGGTGGTGGTGGTGTTGGCTGCTCGAAAACACACTAATTACGTTGCATTCTCGATGTCTTCCATGGTATCTGCCAGAATTTGGCTTGCGAGATAGAAAAGACAAATTGAAAAACAATTTCGGCCCACAAGAGAGCAGAGAATGACCAACGAAAACAAGAAGACAAACAACAACAGTGCCGAGGACGAGGACGACGACCAATACAGTACCACCACCACCACCACAACGACAACAACAACAACGACGACGACGACGACGACGACAACAACAACAACAACAACAACAACAACAACAACAACAACAACAACAACAACAACAACCACAACGACAACTACAACGACAACAACAGCCACCCCAAAATAGGAACAAAAACAACAAAGACAAAGAAGAACAAACAACCAACGAGAACTAGAAACAAGACAAGAGACAGAAACAATACTCAATAAATAACAAAATCACTACAAGCAGAAACATCTAGAAACAATACATAACCAACAGTCCACACCTCTCGGCGTTGCCGGGGTGGGGGTGCAAAGGCTTCAAAGAATAAAATTTGGTGCGACGTGAAATTGAAAGTGCAAAAAATGAGACAAAACCGATCCAAATGGAAGCCATTGCCGATACCCTTGGAATGGGAGAAACCGACCAAGTGAGCTTTCAGGATGAACCATCTCTGCCAAGCATCTGAGTCCGATCCGACCTTCTTCTTCCGGTTCCGGCAACCATTGAGTCCAAGGCCACGCCTTTCGTCCCGATTTTGCCACAGGCCGCGCTGGATTGAGATCCTCTTAAGCCCTGCACCTCGCACAACTGATTGGCCCAGAATGGGGAGAAGCACCGTCAAAGTGTTTTAAAAACCAATGGGGAAAAGCAGAATTTCATGATACACCCACAGTTGGAAGGTTGAAACAACCATACCTGGATTTTCCAGTGATGTGGAAAAAATCTGCGTTAAAAAGACAGACAAAACAAACATGAAATTCTATATCTCTGGAAGATTCAGGGCTGTCAAACGTCGGGCGCCCGTTATGGGCTGTTGGATTTGGTGCCGGCCTGAGTCGCCATCGCCGCCATCTGCTCCTCCAACTTCTCCAAGCGCGCCCGGACCCCTCGGCGATACGGCCGGATACTGGACTGCTGCACCAGTGCAGAGTCTTCGGCTTCACCTTGGCTGGTGGCGACCGTCGATCAACCTTTGCTGTGGCAAATAGGTTGGGTTTTTTCCCCGACAGAACTTGGGATCTGTCCACATCAAGTCCATGATGCTCGTTCAAGATCAAGAAGAAACATCCTATTTTACCCCTTGAAACCCTAGTGGCAGGCAAGCCACCCAACAGATTCTTATCGTTTTTTCAAGTTGGGCTTCTTGCAGCCAAAAAGGCAGAATTCTTCCATCCACTGCAGTCCAAGTTCTACAAACACTACATAGCGAAGCACACATGGCCTGCTAATTTTGCATGGTATCCAAGGTCCAAGATCTCCCAAAGAACACAGTTGGATTCTTTTTGTAGAGCAACTATATGATAACTATGTAGAAGTGGAGGATAGAAGTAGTGCGTTGGATATAGTTTAATTGCGGACCTGGCCAGAAGGAAAAGTTCAATCGCCCTGCTTATTTCGCTACAACCAGGGATTCCAATTTAGGGCACAGCCCAGGGCCACCCAAAAAAAAATCTCAGCAAATATAGGTCACATGTTTCGTTGACCACGGCTGCCACACAGGCGCACGGGCAAAGCACAAAAAGCAGGCATAGCCGAGCTATCATAATTCAAAAATCGTAAATAAAAGTTAAACAGTTTTGATCCAAGAGTGGCTGCACGAAAGGTCCAATTTTTCAATTGGACATTTGCCACGCAGTGGTGGCAGTGGCCCCATCTTGTCCCATAAAACAAAATTTGTGCGTTGGTAGGTATTTGAGAGACCGCCTATTCGAGTTTTTGATGATACACTGCTTTCCAAAGAGCACTCGGCTTCTAAGTTGAAAGTAAAAACCTTGAAGATTGGGACCTTTCGCAACAACTATTTTCGCCATTCAGCAAGGAAGTTGGCAGCACTAACACATGTGCCACCGCTGTGTCTTCTGAGTGAGATGCCTGTGCTTTACGGTGCTTTAACCTCACCAAACCTAGATCTTGATAAATATCTGCCGGATTCCAAGTGGACCTTTCTTCACCTCCACTGTAACATGTAGTATATGAGAATGTACTGTACCTTTTGATATGAAAAAGATTGCAAAGCAAAATGATACAATTGAATTCTAACATCTCACGTCTTTAAATTCTGTTGATATAGTATACACGAAACTACTTACCACTTGAGCAATACATAGGTCATGAAATGGGATTGTCCATCATCTTAATTGATTTGTGGAGAAGTTCAAAGGCACCTCGTTGAAGATACTTTGCTTCAGCCAAGGCGTTGCTCACGAGAACGCCACCTGTGTTATCTCATGATGGCGTGCTTTTTTTCTCAGATTCCAATGTTTGACCTTTGGGGGGAAAGGGAGATTCATAAAATAACATGATATGGGGGGCGGGATGTCTCAAAATACAGTGCCGACGTGTTTCGCCAAAGTCGTCGAACATCCAAGCCCTTTAGCCACGCAAAAAAGAATACAAAGCCGCAATACAGTATACTTCTTCAGCTGATTATTCGATGGCTTATTTTTGCATCCACCTCACGTATAATTTGTCTTACTACATTCCTGTGGACGTTCTCTGACGTTCATTCTCTTTAACAGTGAATCATTGGAAGCGCACTGGTCAAATGATGCGGAAATGTCGCAGTAATTTATGGGGATCCTTCTCGGGATGTTCTTGTCATTGTTTCTGGGTATGCGTGTCAATGTCATGAAATGTCCTATTTAAGGGGTTTTCGGTTCGATACTGTTCAACCAGCGCATCGTCTCGCTGTCATACATCCCAAAAATCAGGATGCGTTGGCCCCAAGGGTCCAATGCCATGCCTTGTGTGTCTCCCGTTGTGTCGGTTTTGAGACCACGCATTGCAGGCACCCTAGCACGAGCCCCACACCCGGCCAATGGTGTGCAGACTGAACAACTAGGCCTTTCAAGCCCGATATCCAGTCCATGGGTAGAGCGAGATTTTGCAATTACCACATTTACCAGCAAAAAACAAATCTGCACAAACTCACCGAAAGTTCATCAATTTTGAAAACCAGAAATCTCACCTGCAGCATCGAATTCCTTTCACAATGCAAAAACTCATACGATCTATTCAAACATGTGCAGTTTCAAGAAGCGAAAGGCCTCCCCTCCAACATGCCAGCCAGCTACCACTGGGAACCCCCAGCGAGCACTTTAGCGCATCGTCTCGCTGTCATACATCCCAAAAANCAGCTACCACTGGGAACCCCCAGCGAGCACTTTAGCGCATCGTCTCGCTGTCATACATCCCAAAATCAGGATGCGTTGGCCCCAAGGGTCCAATTCAATGCCATGCCGTGTGCGTCTGGTAATTGGGTACCCTAATTCCTGGACTTCGCCAACAAAGTAAGCATAGAACATAGAAATCTGATTTGACTCATTGAATGTATTCTTGCGCTGGTAACTAACAAATAAACAGAGACTTGCAAACCTGACCCGCGACAGCAAGTCAAATCGGTATGGCCACGAGGAAGAAACAACATATTGATATCACCCTACAGTAAATCTCAGCAACATTCTCATATACCAGAAACTTGTGAATGTTTCATCGGTGACTTTAGGGGCTTCCAGATTTTATTTTTCAAACGTATTTTGTTTGCCAGCCAAGAATGGCTGTGTGAAATTCCTTCATCAGTTTACCTCTATGGAAAATTAAGAGCCGCCACTTTTTCCCAGTCACAAATAAACCCCATCAACGAAACCCACCTCCTTTGAGGCGCGCTTTAGCTAAGCGCAGTCCAGGGTTCGGAAACCAACCTCCAGGGGTGGAAAGGCCAATCCCAATTGCTTTGCGTCCTCAAACCACGGCTTGATGTTCCGAGTATTGGCCAGCGAAAAGGGGGATTTCAACCAAGGATTTTATACAGTAATTTTCAAAAAATTGTGGGATGTCTCCAAAAAAAACTACTTTCAGTAGATTCTTCCGTGACACAGTGGGTTTCAGCTTGGTCTTCCGGACGCGGTTTCTTCACGCTTCGCGCATAGCCCGCAAACACATCATCAATGATGAGATCAAACTGACGCTTCTCCTGGAAATTCGAGCATCCCAATTGGCCCAAATCCCTTCTGCAGTTCACGACATGATTTCGCTGTCATTTACTGTAAAGCAACGAGATGTAGTAAAGGTGAAGTTTCCATGAAGTTTCCTGTTTTTTCCCCACCTGTCAGGTGAGGGTTGTTAGATTTTATGTCAGCCTACTCCTCCGCCTCTTCTTCCTCCTCCTTCTCCTCCTCGTCGTCCTCCTCTTGCGACCATGTGCGTTCAGTGTGGCGTGCCGGACCTCAACCGGGATCATGTGAGTTTGGTGTGGCGTGCCGGACCTACTGCGATGATGTGTGTGTTGCGATGATGTGTGTGCAGTAATGCGTGCAGGACCTCAGCTGTCATCATGTAAGGTCAGTGTGGCGTGCCGGACCTCCACCGCGAGGCCACTGTTGCGTGCCGGACCTCAACCGCGATCATGTGAGGCCAGTGTGGCGTGCGGGGCGTCAACCGCGATCATGGGAGGCTAGTGTGGCGTGCCGGAC
>DF239916.1:56744-140259 GCA_000507305.1 Breviolum minutum Mf 1.05b.01 | reverse complement strand
AAGTCAGAAAGAAAACCAGAAGATATGTCAGAAAGAATGTCAAAAGATATGCCAGAAAGAATGTCAGAAGATATGTCAGAAAGAATGTCAGAGTCAGAAAGAATGTCAGAAGATATGTCAGAAAGAATGTCAAAAGATATGTCAGAAGATTTCTGCCAGTCAGTCTGCGAAGGTGAGAGTAACAGAACTCCTTTCAGGAGATGAGTTGTATGTCTACCCTCACCTGACCCGATCAGGCTGACATCAAATCTAACGTGGCTGTTTTGAAATGTCATGGTGGGGATCACTCGGAGTAAAGTAGTTTCCGCCAAAGAGATAGTATGGCAGTATACAGTAGCTTCTGTGATGCTTGTGACTATACTCCCTGTACTTGACTGGATGAGAAAAAATAATTTCACTGTGCAATCAGACTCTTGTTGTGTTCAAACTCCTCTGGCTCGTGTATTTCCGAAACCACTTTCCGGATTCCAAGTCTTACCATCTTTCAATCAGAAGACCAAACTTTTAAAGTGTTCTGTCCCAGCCTTGCGTAAGAAGTGGAGCGCATCTTGATTCACCACTTCAATGTTTAACTTATCCAAATTGAAGTGCTGCTTTGCCAAGCGGATCACCTGCACGGTGTACAAAGTTTTCGATTGGTGTGTATTTTTGTTTGCAATGCCATGATATGCCATGAATTTCGCGTGTTTCGAATGTTGTGTGTCCAAAATCGCCCCTGGAGGTAAACAGTTCCACTTTTCTGTTTAGGACATCACCCTGGCAGTCCTGGATTGCCAAACACGTACTGTAAAAATGAGTTGAGAAAGCAATACGCCTAGTGTAATACCAGTAGTACCGCACGAAGCGGTGGCGGATGTTTCAAGAATAGGAAACGTATAGGAGAGATTGGTTGTTGTGAATCACGGATGACAAAGCAAAAACACTGACAAACTGTCTAACGGACTAACTGACTAATTGACCTTTTGATCATCTGACGAACTGACTAATTGACTTTCTGACTAACTGGTTGACTAACTAGCTAACTGACGAACTGACTACCTGACTAGCTGACTACCTAACTAATTAATGAACTGACTAGCTAGCTCACTGACCAACTGATTGACTAACTAATGGACTAACTGACTCATTGACTAACTGACTCACTGACTACCTGAGTAGCTAACGAAATACCTAGTTAACTGACTAACTGACTAATGGACTACTTGATGAACTGACTAGCTGACTCATTGATTGAGGGATTAACTGACTAACTGACTAATTGACTTAATGACTGACTGGCTAACTAGCTGATTGACTGACTAAGTGGCGAGCAAGTTAACTGACAGAAGAAGCTAACTGACTAACTGACTCATTGACTAATTGACTAACTAGTTTACTGACTAACTGACTCTTTGACGAACTGACTACTTGACCAACTGATGGATTGACTATCTGACTGATTGATTAAGTGACTAGCTGAGTATCAATAGTATCTGTCAGACACCTTTTCCACATCGTAAGCTCACAAAGTGTGCCAAAACGAAAGTGCTTTGCACATTTTGACTTCCGTGCTTCGCGCCACAGCAGCGTGCCATTTTTCGACATCGTAACTTCCAAAATTATTCCGGGAATGCAGTGCTTTGTGTGCTTTGTACATTTTGACTTGCAAATGATGCAAATGTGCTCTGCGCCACAGCGGCGTGCCATTTTTTCATTTCTCGGCTGAACAGCTACCCCGCACCCGCCGCTTTAGCGAGCCTACTTTTCGAACATCCGGAACCACGAATCATTGAGAAAACACGGCGATTTGGGGCTTTCCTAACATTTCGCGCGTGTGTATCTTCTTTCTAGTGACTCTACTCGCGTGTGGATCTTCTTTCTTCTGACTTGACTTCTCTACGCTTTTCAACTGTCCATATTGTCGGAAGTTAGACTTCTAAACTTCCTTCGATGACAGGTGAACAACCTGTCGCGAAGATCGCAGAGGTAGCAAATCAAAACAAAAGTTGCTCTTGTGCTAAGATGCCGAAGTGGGGTTGATGTAAAAATTCAAAGCTGTCTACTTGAACTCATAAATCCATCACACCATCACTAGGCTTTTTGAGCCTCCTCTACCCAATGAGCATCGTGAGAATTCATGAGAATTCGACATATGGAACTCTGCGTGGTCATTCAAATCCTGCCCTTTTGCCCTAGAGATATCCTATAGATGCTGACACCATGAAAAACCTTTTGACCTTTCCTTTTGATCTCTAGGCAAAAATAACCCACAACACAAACTCTTCAATGGGCCTGCTCCAGAACATTGACAAGTAAGGATGAATGGCAAAGTTGTCTTTTGCGGATGATTCCGAACCCCATTCTGATATTGCGCAAATCTAATATCGCCCCTCAATATCCCCAGCTGGATCATGATGTTTGAGTTACACCTTGCTCCTAGCAAACAAGTCATGTGAACCCTGCCAGCTGACAAACATTTCTCCGGCCGTGGAGAAAGGCCTATCATCTCAACTTTGAAGAACATATAACATAATACAATACACATACTACATAAATTTGGATGTTCAGCAGCAGGCATGTATTCTTCACTCACATCTTTTAATTGTTCATGTATCAAACATTATGTAACAATTGAATCGATACTTAATGAATTGAAATCAATAAATAAACACTGACACGTTCAAGTACCTGGAACTTCAAAGGTTGTCAAGTAGTGATCACAACCCAACTTGGAATCCCAATCCAACTGCGATCCAATTGGGCACCTCCGCATCTAATTCCACACCCACAATAGTTGCCTTGCAATGTTTGGTCGTGGCGGTTTCAAACACAATACCACATCGTTGGGATTTGACTATCAACTTCTATTCCTACTATTTGCCACTATACGAGTACTTTCCAATTCCTGGAAGCATCTGGATTTGAGAAGGAACTCAAGAATGATGAATAACATGTCGAATCCAAACTTGACAATTTGATCAACATCGATGCATCGATCGCCTGGGGATTGAGGCGTCGAAGGGCTGAAGCACATGTACCACCGCCAAGACCCAAGATCAAGACGGAAGGCCTGGTGGTGGAGCGCTTGACGAAGGGGTTGGGTTGGATTGACATCACCAGCTGAAAGTCACCAAGTATCACCAAGTCATGACAGAGAACCTTTAATAATGAAGTTAACTGCGTTTTTGAGAGCAACTGTTTCCTTTTTGATACGTTTTAAGCGTTTGCAAAGGGACCCTGTTCTTACAGTCCCTGTTTTTTTAGCTTCCAAGTCAGGAAGAAAATTCAGGCAGCTTAGCTTAGCTCCTCCATTGGTGGCCCAGATCAACCCTCCTAGCCTGGAATTCACGCAGGTTACTGGCAAGGCAAGTGCATCCCATACCAAGCCACCAGACCTGATGGCAACGCATGCACGATACAACTGGCAGGGTCTCTAATTCAAAAACAATCCTACAGTGACCTCACAATTAGAGTCTGGACTTTTGATCAAACGAGTATGTTCGCGGATTTTTCTTGGGTTGGCCATAGTGAATCGGTGAATTCAAACGAATTTGCGAGGTTGCAGGCAGGGTGAGTTCTGAATTCAACCAATGTACGTAGATAACAATGGTGATAAAGTGCATCTTAATCGAACGCTTCTTTGATACCGAGGAGTTTGTGAGTGACATCCCTGAAGAGGTAAGCATCCTACCATTTCTATCTATTTCCAATATTATCAATATTCTGGTCATGAGTCATGAGAGTTCTTCAATTGCCATAGTTGTGCTGAATCAAAATGTTTGGCCAATGAATATGAATTGAGCTGACAACCTGTCGACCGAACTCAAAACGAGTTAGAACTCTTTCTGTAGTTCAATACATCGCCGATCTTGAATGGATCGAGGTGATGCAAATTCCTGTTCGGTGCCTCGGGTGAAAATCCACAAAACCTGGGGAGATGTGAAAAAATCCCATGGCCACAAACCTATGCATTACGCTAACTTGCCACTGGTAACCAAAGGAAGCCCCCCGGGTAAAAAAATTTGCCGCTCAAACTTGCCACTCCCCACGGCGAGAAAAAGGTGGTCCCGTTGTTGGAACCCACCTGTCACAAGACGCCACCGTCCTTGGCTTCGTGTCCAGTTGGCTTGAGCTGCCAATTTTGAAGGGAAAACCACGACTTAAGTCAAGTCGAAGTTATGTGCATAAGGGTGATCACCCAGCAAATATCGCACAAAATCCATATAAACATTAAAAAAAGGTATTCTTCTCCAGTTGTCTTGTGACCATCTTTTGTATTTCTTCCACTTGTAATAGCTAAACGATATGTGTTGGGATCATATCAACCATGGTGAGACTTGGAGTGTCTGCGATAGTGGCCGATGATGCCATGTCGTGGGGAAACAACTGAAAATGGTCTTTCTACCAACGGTATATATTATATATATAAAAATGTATCTAAATGTATACATATACAATACATATTGATTATCATCATTATCATCATCATTATTATCATGACTATCATTCTTATTGCTGATATAAAATATAATATGAGTTCCATATAAATCACCCAGTGAAAAGAATTCAATTGTAAATACACTTGTTTACATTTACGTTTGTTTGCTTGCCAAAAGTCTCATCAATGATAAGTTCGAGGCCATCATCTCCATCCTGGACACGAATTCTTTGTGCCTGGAGAAATGGCACTGGTGATCCACGGAGAAGGCTTCAGGCAAACCGGCAGGAATATCCGATATCCATTTGACATGGTCAAAGATCTTAAAGAGAAGCCTCTTCTTCATTTCTTAAGTGAGACCCTAGCCAATATTGGAAGCCAAAAAAATCAGCTACCAACATGTTTTACGCATTATCATTACATCAACTCATCATTGACCAAAAGTGGAACAAAGGAACCAACCCCATCAATTTGCTGATCTGTTTCTGTTTGGCTAGATGTGTAACTAGCTACAAACAGCTGCGGCAGGCAACTACATTCACACAACCACCCACCAATATCTTCCCAACACCATGCAACAGCCATGGAGAAAAAAAACAAGAAACCCATCATGCCTCGACAATCATTGACTTTATCTTGCTCCCATAAACGTGATTGACTTTCTGGGCACCATGATCTACCAACATCTACCGACCAAACATACAAAACCACCCATTAAACAACTCCGGTATCTGATGGGTTGACCATCCCCCAATAACACGGGACACAACCTGCTTGCCTCTGACTTGGCAACAGCTGGTCGTACCAAGCTAGGTAGGGCCAAACGATTAAAATGAATTCCAAGTGCCATGGGTTTTTGGCGAGAACAACGGAGAGATTGTAGTCAGAACTGCAAAATTGATGTGTAAGACTGCAATGAAACAGGCTTTTTGGCGAGTTCTCGCTGGCTTAAGTATTGTTCACATTTCTTTTTGGGAAGGTTTCTTTGCTAATAAGTCATGGCTTCGATGCTTACTCGCTCTGCTTGCTAGTTGCTCACTCAATGTTCCTCTCTTTGTCATTGACTGCCATGTTCCGTCACATCTTGTTTCTGTGCTTGCTTGCGCTTCGAGTCAAGCATAGCACGACATCTCTTCATAAGTTGACATGTCACTGTCGATCTTCACAAGTTGTATACGTGAGTGGGGGTTCTAAGACCTATTCTGATGGGACTTGACACGCAGTCAAAAATGAACTAGAGCTGCGCAAAGCGCTCCGTTTATGATGCAACATGTATGCAAAGCGAGATGGATACGGATGACCCAGCTTTCACGTAAACACATTTTTGTAAACTCCGTTCCACTCACCCACTTCTAAATCAGATAAAAATAGTCTTCCAAATCAACAGTTAGTTGGAGGGTATTTGCCTTGCAAGGGGTTTGACGAGGATCTCTTTTTGGAGAGTGCCACGAACCGCACTAAACAGCCGAATCCGCGGGTGAGGAATGGAACGAAACGTGGTTTTCAGGATATGATAACTTAACGCAGCGCCCCAAAAATTTTAATGATGAAGCGACAACAATATTACCACTTGGACCTGGAGCTCTCATGTATAGGCTTCTTTGCTTTCCGAAAAAGTGCATATTCATATCAAAGCGGATCCTTTGGGGCAATCAAACGACTTCTCAAATGATTCCCCTACATATCTTTCTTCTTACGTTGGTGTTTACGAGTGACCTCATTGTAGATACTTGCATTGTCATACGCCGTGACAAGTGCTGGAGAAACATGTTTGCACATAAATTCATATACTTTGCAAGTCTGGTTCCGCGTGTGTGGTTTGACTTGAAACATGAATGAACTCATGTTGCAGCCTTTCGGTTGTGCACGTGGTAGTTCACAAATTTGGGCCGGTTATTTCACAAACCTTGCTCATGTTTTTATCAGGGACTGGAAGATGTTTACAGAAATTCACTTTGCAACTGAAATCTACTTGTTTCCATGTTTTGAGGTGAATCTATTGTTCATAAAATCAAATCAAAGTTTCCGAGGGTACACACTGGAGGGGGATGATTTCGGCATGTCTTGCTGTAGGAGGACAACAGCTTTTCCCTTGGTTTCAGCGGATGGCGGTCGTTCCTTCGTTCCGTCCTTCTGGTAGGATGCAGTTTAGCCGCCCCATGTGCAAGCAGTCTTTGGCACGCAGAAGGGAAACAGAAACACAAAAGGTGTCAGTGATCTTGCCGCAACATCCTGATGGGAAGGTTTCACCTGCACCTGAATTCTTAGTGCTGATTTGAGAAATCTATCATATGACCATTTCATTATTCAAAACGTGTATTCTGCCTTAAAATCAGGAATGCAGCGATTTCCCAGCCAGGATGCCTGCCATTTTCAGCTGAAAATGAACCGTTCTAAGTTTCAGTCTGGACATCGGATGAGCTTGCAGTTGGAGCAACACCCATTATACATAGATCGAGCTAGAAGTAAAATGTGAGTTAGAGGTATCAAGTTCTCTTTAGTTCAACACTGAGTAAAGTTGATCAACTGGCACCTCTTACTATCATTGACTTAGGTCAATCATTCATCCCTTGGCTCCATGTCTAATCCGCTTCCACCAATATTAAAGTTATCTGTTTGTCAATCTTCCATGATTGTTCCAGGCTGGTTACTCAGAATCAGGATCCTCTTTGATGATCTTCATCAGCTGTATTAACACAGCATGCAACCTAAGCAATGAGACACGCGCGCCGAGAAAAAAGAAGGCGACAAACGAAGAGAGGTTTACCATTTGGAAAGAAATGGTGAAATCCATGAAAAGGAAGCAAGTGACATACCGGTTCGGCAACTAATTGAAACGACACAGGTGAGACATTAATGATTGACAAGTACAAAAGTTACAAAAGTATCCCTTTCTACCCCGGAAGTAAAACATGACTGAATTGTCTACCACGCAGAGTTACCTTTAGCCAAGATACTCTTCATCCATGTCCCTGGTCACTTTCTCAAAGAGTTTCGCCTCACCGCATGGAAATCCGAACAACAGCTTACAGTACAAACAACTCCTGTTGATACGACAAGACCTCCGAAAAGTCGAGTTCTACTTCTGAGCAAGCAGTGGTGGAAACATATGTGNGCATACCTAGATCTTCAGGTAGTGCCATTTTTTGACCTCTAATCTAAGAGGCAGAAATCCTAGCCTCTAATTCCAGGAAACGCCGCTGGTTTGAAATTCTGCCTCTGGCAGTTTGTGGTAAACTTTGATTTCATTGAAGTTATTGGTGCCAGAATGTTTTTGTGAAGTATAATGATGTTCAACAAGACTGGATTTATTGACATCTTAAAAACGAATCATGGGGCATGTCCCTGTAGAAATTCAAGATCAAGAAACACAAACCCAAAGTTTAAGTGGGCCCACCTTCAGGTTTCAAAATAGTGGCCATATGCCTATTTGGTTTCAAAATCGAATCTTGCAAACCACTTGACAGTTGCCCAACTCAGCCCGCATTCCTCGCCTTCATCCGTTCACCGGCCAAACGTGAGCTAAGATAAGGAAGATGAAACAAAAACTATAGGATTAGGCATGTAGAAAACGATAAACAAAGTCAACTTTTTAAGTATACTTGTGAGACGTCATATGGTAGTTTTTGTTAACTCTTTCCTTTTCCCTCCATCACCACACCGTATCATTTTTTGTTTTACCGCACACACACACCTTGCATATTGCAAGCATCAATCACAAATTTCTATGTTTTTGAAAGTGCTGAATAACCAGTTTCGCTTTGATCTTGTACGCCAGCAATGTATTTTCAACAGTATGTCTATATGAAAGCCTCCTTGATTGACGTGCAACACGGCCAACGAAGTCCTCCGACATACTGCAATCATACAAAGCAGGATTGCAGGCTTTTCCCTGTAATGAAGATTCCAAAGCATGGTAAATATGCGCATACGAATGTGCCTTTGGCACCATTGCAAACAAAGTTCTTTTCAGCGAAAACGATTGTTTTGCTAATCTCGCGTAGCAATGTAAAAATTCTTTACAATTCCAACTGAGCGTGTCCCTGCACTGTTGATCCAAGAAGATACCATGCCTGTGAATTCCCTGGAAAGCTAAGCCACAATCACAAGCTCTTACAATCCATTGAAGGGCCTGTGAGTCAGGGTGCGTGGCCAGGTTAAGTCCAGAAAACCATCTTAACCATTTGATCAGCACTATTGAATCCGAACCCTTGCATCCACACCATGGAAAACTTGTTGTTGTTGGAAAGTGAAATTTTTCCTTAGAGAAACTTCGGATCCCAGATGTTGTTTGTCGCATCGTGTCACACCACAATGAAAAAGAAGACCAGGCTCTTGACAGCCTGGCATCTACAGATACACCGTCACCTTCGGAATCAAAGAAGCCATCAAAAGCCAGAAACAACACTGAAGATGCAATGAAGTTCCTTGCTATCCCCAGCCTGAAGATATGAAACGTATCCCTTGTGAAAAATCGAGCAGCTTTTCCGGAATTCCAATCTTCAAAGGGCAAATAATGGAACGGCGGGAGTGCAGCCCATGGGGCATCTGTATACAAAGTACTTTTCCAATCCGCATTGTGGGTGAAGTCCTCAAATGGCACAGTGGGGGCTCCGGCCCAGCACTCATGACAGCACGGTATGGGGTTGCGGTGGCCGACGTTCTGGTAACTTCTAGTTAATAGCCCAGTCTTGCTATGATATTCCAGATCTCCCTTCATTCCAAGGACTGCAAAACGGTAATGTTGCCCACCAGAGACCAAACCATCACAACAAGCCATCGCCATGTCGACCGACGTCGCTTCGAGCATTGCCTTCAAAAGGCCTGGCATGGCCTTGTACTTTTTGCTTGGAAAAGCGAAGAGCAGGAAGTGGGTCAGGTAGCTGTTATGTTTAGAATTCAGTCGAAGGGCTGCCGGATCAGAAAAATCCTTTCCAGAATAAAGTTTGGGTGAATCACAGCGACATTTCAAATCTAATCTTTTACCAGAATCCAACCCAATGGCAGGCTGAAGGCTTACAACTTCAAGGGGTTGTTTCTTCAAAGTACGTGCTCCATCGCCGTGTAATAGCAGAGGGATGGTGAACTCAAATTTGATATTCTCTGTTCTGTAAACTGCATGGGATGGATGATCATGTTTGAACTCACGCCAGAAAGTTGCCAGAAGTTGTTGGGCATCACGTCCCGGCTGTAAACCCCCCAAGAGTAACCAGGGGTACAAATCAAGCAAGCACTGGAGAATTGAAGTTGGTTTGATGAAGGGCATTTGAACATTGCCTCCATTTTCTTCATGAAGATGGTACGAAGTTGGAACTTTCCTTGGCAAAACATCGAAGGGATCAGTTGATGAAATTAATTTCCTGAAATGAAATAACATTTTCGAAAAATCCCAGAAAACAAAATGGGTCTATAGATGCAAGAACATTAGAACAGGATTCGAAACCTTGAAGGCAAAACTAGTCTAAGCTTCAATGCCATACCGAACCGTTGCACCGTTGTTTTGTACTTTCTGGATGCGTTCTTCAAATTTCCTTTTAAGACTGACGTAGTTGAATGGTGCAAAGCCAGGGCCGGGTCACACCGAAGCTCTGCCTGCAGGGCTTTCCCATGAGCTTGAAGAGTTTTGGCTGGTGCCTCGGTAAGAGAGGGAAAAGGGAGAAGTGGCTCAGTTTGGGAGAATAGCCATGGAATGTACCAAGAATGACTATAGCAACCTCAAACCATCCAAAAAGCCAAATCATGTAAAGGATCACTTCCAACCAATACTATCAGTTCATCTTGTTCAAAGTTCCAATTGAACATGATCAATCAGTGTATCAGTGTAGATGAGGGTCTCCATCGGCTATTGTTTCGACCAAGTGTGTCAACACTGGCCCAGGAGTTGGCGTAGAACCTGGCAAGTGGAGGGTATGTTACAGGAAGGGAACCTTTAATAGATCAACATTGCGATAAATGCGTCACTTGTACATCCTCAAGGTCAGAACAACTATCATACGTAGCCTCTTAGATTAAAAGTCAATAAATGACACGTACCGTACTACCCAAAGATTCACGGCATGCATTGGTTTTTGTCCATCAAGTCATGGATCACACCACGCTCATCCTTTAGGATTATTGACTGGATGTTTTGTCACCCAGTTTTGCAATAAGGCCATATATATAGCCTGCTTGCACCCCAAAAGAAACATGTGAGACAGATGCCAAAAGGTCGAAACTACGGAATTAAACTACAACAATGCATTATTTATAACAGTGTTGCTACAAGAACTGTTCCAAGGAGGGTGGCTTACTTGTTCATCACAAGCACCTGTCCTACACATGACCCCCCACAGCTACTCTAGAGATTTCGTCTCACTTTCGCGTTTTAGTACCGGGCTCTGATTTCACACGCTTTGCACCAGAGTTTTCTTCCTTTTCCTTCATCTCCATCTTCTTCAGCTTCGCACATTTCGCACGAATATGGCTGACGAATGGCCTCACCCAGAAAACTTTAATTCAAGTTTGAAGTTGGTAGACTGCTTGTTGTATAGAAACATTTGCATTCATGACTTCAATTCTTAAGCAGCCGGCTGAGAACGTGTGGCAAGGTTGAGGGCTTCTGCGCACCTAAGTTCAAGGCCAAAGCACGGAATGGGTTTTAGGTGTACTGTAGTGACTTGACCATCAACACTAGCTCTGACACTTTCTATTTGAAGTAGTTCTGGAAAAAACATCTTTGTCCCAAATGGTGTTTGTTTTTTTGCACGGACAGCGCGCAAGAGTATGTGAATCCTACCCTACCACATGTTGGTGATAACATGGGATAACTGCATGAATTACTCAGAGGGGTAAGTTGCAAATCAACCAACCCACTTTAATTGATCTGCCCTCCCTCCAGTCACATACACATAAAAGGGTGGGCCTGAATGAACCTTACGGTTCAGAGCCCCTTCCCCTCCACTATTGGCAGCATTCTTGCAGCCGGAGACCTCCTGAAACTCAGAGATCAAAGCTGCCTCCAACATATGTACCAAGTCTAGAGAATCACTTTCATGAATGACCCACATAGCTGTGAAATTTTTTTGGAGGTAATCCATGAACCTTTGAGCTGGGTCCGATGTAACACCAATCTTGAAGACACATAATTGAAGCCCCAAACGTTTTCGAAAATTGTGGGTCTGTTGTTTTGCATGGAAAAGAACTTTCCCACAAATCGGCTTCGGAGTCAAGCTCAGAGTTCTTTTCAAAAGTCCACACTCCTTCAGCTGATTCCATGGGAGCTCTTGCAAGTTGTCTTTTCGCATGATATTGATCACCGAAGTTAGGGTCTCCACAGCCTTATGGTGCCCCAAAAGCAAAGACCAAAAGAATTATAGTTTTGTTGGTGAAAATCAACATGTTTAACACTAAAGAAAAATATATACAATGTACTATTGGGAAACCAATTGACGGACTGGTGTGAACCTTCATCAGAATGATTCTGTCCAGGCGTTTGGTACCGTTCAGCATGGAGAGAAGGCTGATCTTGCGGAGGGAGGGACTGTCGATGGCCGATGGATCTAACAATCTTCTTCCTCATTACTGCTTTGATTGAGAAAAAAAACATGACAGCACGGATCGAGAATAGGATGTTTGAAACAAATTAATCCAACATAAAGATAGAAATGGTCAAAATCTTCATGCAAATACAATCAAAGGGTCTGCTTTGGTGCTGCGTCGATGGCCAGGGATGCATCCACAGCACACCGTTTCTTTCCAGTATACGGGCAATCGTATGTGAGAAGTTCCAGAAAGAAATCCATGGCAGGCTAACGTGGTCAAGGACTCCCAGTTGAAATCACTTGTGCTCATGCACATATATATATATATATACGGATTTAATACTGATGCAGGTCCTAAAACAAAAGTTAGTGGGGATATGTTGAAACGCAAAATTCCCAACAACGACAGACCTGTTCAAAAAGAATCAAAAAGGTACTGTAACTCCTTGCTATACATGAATCCAGGAATGGTCTTGAACCATTTTCAAACTGCAAGGCCAAAGGTAGCTAAACCACCACGGGACCAAGAACACTTCGTCCAGTACCCACTACTTGCCACCCTTTAGACCAAGGCACTTAGTCTGGCCATCCAAGTAGAAATCCTCCAACTTATCTTGGTTCCTGAGTTGCGGGCAATGACGGCACTGATCCACCCCCAAATCTATAGTTGTAATATCATTCAAGGATATAATGCTTCTCTAAGAACAAGAAGTGGTGAGTGTTTTACCTTGCAGCAATTTTGCCTATAGGCGCTCGCGCTTGAACCCATTAAGAATCCCCGAGGTGTTGATAGCAGTGATGTCATCAGCACACTTGGCCAGGTCACCATCAATCTCACCAGCTTTTTTGATTACCCTTGGTTGATGCATGACAGTTGTGAAAGGGATTTGATCGATAGAGGGCAGTTAAACTTAAGCTATACCATAGTCATGTAAGAAAACCGACCATTAAAAAACATGAAAACATTTTACTTTGAAATGGCCAGAAAGGTGCATCTTCATTGACTCCGGTATTTGTCCATCTTCCATGGCTTCAAAAGTCTCCATTAGAGATGTCATTTTAACACGCCACTTACTCAAACAAGTGAGAACCTTTGTGATGTAAGAGCTTGGAAGGGCATCTTCGTCCATCAAAGGCCAGGTCATGGCCTTGCAACTTCGCCTGCCGTGATCAGCGCCATCAGCTTCTACAAGGATAGCCGGATCTGGGCAGTGGAAGGAATGTATAGGAGAACTGTGGATTACAGAGTACATGCATGCATATAATATAACAAGTAAAACACAACTATAGGCTGAGCAGTTTGAGAAAGCATTGGTAACCAGCCTGTTAAATCTTCTTGAATCACCATCTCATCAGGCATATCCCTATCGGATTGCATAGCTTTAGCGTAGTCCTCCTCTGAAAGATCTTCCTCCTCTTCAAGCACCTGTCTCTTTCTTTTCCTAAGAGACAATTCATGTGAAGTTAGTTTGCCAGGTCAACCCCCTACCCCAAAACCTCCATGCAACTTAGATTCAGCACCCGCCCAGCCAGCTGCTTCTCAACCCAGTAGAGCTTCACATGGCGCTCGTACTTGTCACGCCTGTATGCATCAGAGGGAGGGGTGAATAGAATATATCATATATGTGCATGCACACTATGACTATGTTTTAACTCCCATGCAGGAAAAGCACAACAAATGAAGCACCAGTTCCGTAAATAAAATTCAGAGGCCTGATCCATCCGGTCAGTTTGCCACATTCGGCTTTGATAGCTGCAATACGTGTCCTTGGAAAGAATTACTGGACATGTAAACGAAAAAACAGATTCAAATTAAAACTGTACTCTAATGTTTTATCATATGATATCATCAAATTTGAGTATATACTCATATATGCAGCTTAATCTCGGCTTCATACCAGCTGCCGTCATGTCTTCCTCGCTCATAAACTCACCATCCACCCACAGATCTCGCTCTTTGATACTTTCCACCTTTTTCTTGCACCGTTTAAGAAAGGTGTCCTCTCAGTCAAGAATGGGGAAATTAGACATGATGAAGACAAAGCAATTACAAGCTACTTGACACTTGCATTTGTTAAGAGGCCACATTGCAGTCCTTCTCTTGTGAGCTCTCCGACCACATCCTCAAGACACTCTCCCTGCCACCATTGGTGGTATCCCTCCAGGATTCCAGCACCTCTTCAGGAACAAGGTAGGTCCCATCACACCGCGGTGACATCACACGACGGAGAGCTTTCATGCCATTGCTCTCCCCTTTGCGACCTACCTCAGCAACGGTGTATATAGATGATGTGTATAGGAAGAAAATCGGTGGGTGTTGTCACTGGGACCATTTACAAAGATATATAAACCAGATCACTTTATATTCATGCAAATCAGATTATCAGATTCTTACTTTTCAAGTGGTAAGCTGCGTAGTTGGGCTAAGATACGGAAGACTCAGTGAGTTTCTTCAAAGATTCTTGATTCTGAGTGGTCTTTGCCGATTCTGCTGCATTGACCAGCTCCTGGGAATCAGAAGTCAAACAATATGAAGTTCATCTTTTTGAAAACAAGGGTTTCCAAGACAGTGGAAAGGTAATATACCCATGAGATGGCAAAAGGTTGACTTCAAAAGTGCAAACTACCCTACTAGCTCCTTGGAGTCAATCGTGTTGGTGTTCCCATCGCCTTGTCGTACAACTGTATCCGCAAGATATTTCCAAAGATCTATATCCTGCCATGGCAAAGCATCAAGTATCATCAAGTATCATATGCATGCTCTAAATGAAACACGTTCCATTTCTTTTTATAATTACAAGACTTGGTTTTTCCTTCCTGTTCATTGGAAACCCTCTCCACGGACTGCCTTCATCTCACCGATGGCATCATCATCGCCATCATCAGCGTTAATTGCAGGCAGCTGCGAGTATGGATCATCCGCTGCGATTTGTTCCTGTAAATGCTCATCAAGGAGAAGACAGGGATATGATGTCTGGGGACGGTGCAAATAAACAAGTCTTTCAATTAAACAAAAAACCTAGCCTCAGTGTCATGGTTTTGACTATCATCCGTACTGCCAAGATTGACAGGTTCGAAGAGAGGCTGCGAGCTAATGGCTCCAGATGGAGCCTTAGAAACCCACCAACAACAAAAGACAGCTGAAGGGATATCAGGATCTTAATTTTTAATTATCTCCACAATTGAGTCCAAAACCGACTCACCTCTTTGATCGACACAGTACGTTAGAGTTTCAATCCCAAACATGTTCAATCAAAGAAGCTTCTGACCCAGAGGCATCCCCATTCAAACCATCATCCAGCACTGCAGCAGGAGATGGAACCTCATCATGCCTGGGAAGCTCCAGCTTAGCAGGAGATACGGGTTGGGCAAGCTCCGGTATATCAGCAGGAAGCGTGGGTGCTTCCTCAATAGGGGGAATAGACTCTTCATAACCATCTGCACCAGCTTCCCGATGAGTTCGTAAAGGACGTGCAACAGCAGAAACTTGTTGTGCTTGGACCATGGAAGTCTTCAAGGCCTTTTGGGAGACACTAAGTTGCCACACCAATCAAGCTAATGATAGTTAATGGGTTCAACTCTCAAGAATGGAAAGGCCAAGATTCACATGATATTTCCAAAACATACATGCAGTTTTTTTGGTATAAACAGCCTCCATTCGTGCAATCTCTGCCATTATCTCCTGGGAATTCTCGATACCAGTTTCCTGGTTCCACCATCCCCAGACCAGCCAGCAGCGTCTCGTTGGAAAACACGCGGGATGGATGGTCAGCCATCAATGACAGAGCGAACGGCTCTAGAACCAAAAAGCTTTATAATCCAGTTTAGGATATATCCACCAAATCTTGAATCTGAGTTTGGGTATATAACATCATATCACAAATATCAAAACTTCATCATTTCATATCACTATTCGTTGTTCTTCATTTTGGGGGTCTGAAAAAAGGTGACCGGCAAATTCCGCCTCTTTCCCGGGAAGTTCCGCCGCTTTCCCGGGAAGTTCCGCCTCCAATTTTTTGGATTTCTCTTTAAAATGAATGACTTTATCAGGCCTGATGTTTTGGGCCAGCTAGTACAATAATCAGCGGTATCAGGCCTGATGTTATCATTCCCAGTAAACTGTATAGTAAGGCTATCAGGCCTGATGTGATATACCAACCACTAAAGTTTCCAACATCCAAAAATCATCAGGCCTGATGTTATAGTACTTGGGAGGTGTTTGTATGTTTTAACATGGGTTCGTTAAACTGCATGTATAATACATCATGCCTGATGTCATGGCACCTTCCCTACATGCACATGCATGCCTATATAAAAGATGATCATGCAGCCATGCTTCATATGAAAGACGTTTATCATATGTGATCCATGTATGACGGAAAACATGGTAATCCCCCAGCTCCTGTTAAATAGTTCGATCCATTTGTTTCTCCATCATGTGCAGGATACATCCGACATCACGTCACCACCAACAGGCCGAATGCCAGGCCACTTGTGGTATGATAAAAGATTAATTCATCCTCTATGCATATCACACTGAGGATCCAAAATATAAGCTACTGGAAAGGAGGGAAAGGAGGTATTACGTCTTTCCATGGATCTGGAATTCGAAGACGTTTGCTCCCACGGATGTAGTGAATCACAAATCTAAGATCTGCTTCATCATCCCACGTCGCTGAAGCAGGGCCCCAATCCATGCTATTGAAGAGGGCTGGAAGGGATCCCGTAGGCACCTTTTTGGGCGAAGAAGTTGACAGGGACCACTACTGTGATTGATATCAAAAGTCACCCCTGAACTGTAGCTTGCAAGATGAACTATAATATATCTTGACTATATGAGATTCCCTCTCATCATATACGGCTAGTGCAATTGTTAAAACCAGATTTTTCAATTATGCACACCTGCACAGGTAGTTGGTGAGTCCGTTTCCCATGTGTCCGGAGCTCATGAACCAGGCTCACCAGCTTGCCAGCAAATTTGTACGTGTACTGCCTCATAGTGCCGTTGGGTGGGGAAACGCCTCAAAGAACAACTATTCAGTTACTAGTTGGGGTATAGTGAAATTCATAGGCCTCCAAATTCCCCACGAAAGAAATTAGAAGTCATATAAAGACATGATATACCTAGAATACCTGAAGATTCAAAGAACAGAAGTGCAAACAGAGGTACTGACTGCTTTTAAGTACACTGTTTCCTTTGAAACGCACTCGTCCGCTCTTGTCACGATATCGTGTTGTGGTCTGGATGGAACTTTGCTTCTCATGTGCACTCAAAGGCCCCAGGTCCAAAGAAGCTATGCAGTCATCATTGCTCCATACCCATGTTCTCTTCCAACTCAAAGAACTATACTTCCGCATCCAAAAGGCCGTTTTGTAAGTCTTAGCATCATGGGACAGGGAAAGAAAGTGAAGTTCATTCAGCCAAGTAAGTCAGAATTCACTAGTCAGGTGGCTACGTCCGATCTACAGAAAATACCACCCTAAAAGGCCGTTTCTTCAGAGCGTGCCCTATAGCATCTTACGCGCAAGATAGGTGTTTATAATCATACTATCCAGTTAGACTTTAGAGATATTAAGAAGATTCATGATGCTGTTGATGGAAAAGTTTCTGCACCAGGTACAACAAAATGAATATATTTATTGTATTTGTTTTAAGAACTTTTCAGGGACCCTTTAAGTGGTGCAGGATTTTTCCCATCAACAGTAAATTTTGGATGACCCTTGTTGGAAAGCATTGTACACCAACCTTGGGTTTCAATTCCCTAGTAACTGAACCAGCCAAACCCAGGCAAAGCAACCAGCAATCCCAGCTCTTTCAGCCGACGAAGCATCCAAACGTACCTTGGGTGGCAAGCCACCAGGGAATTTGATGGGTTCTCCATGAAATAGAATCCTCCCATGAGGACCGTAAGCCACATCAGAATGACGCTCCTGAGCAAGGGATGTATCATATGCATGGGTGAATTCAACTTTTATGTTAACGCACCCATTTGGGGAAGATATTCCATTTCACCAATTTTTTTGAAAGGGGTTGAACCTCTATCTACTAGATGAAAGAATGATTTGAAAATTCCTTTATACGCATGCACCCCTATCATCAAAGCTCAATGGGTTTGTGGAGGAAAATTCAAAAAATTACCCAACATATCAACAGAGAGTCCGTGATGTTAGCTTGTTCGATTTCCTCACATGAGGAAAATCCTCACATCCAAGTGGGGTCATTATGGACCGGCCAGT
Source organism: Breviolum minutum Mf 1.05b.01 (assembly GCA_000507305.1). NCBI lineage: Eukaryota > Dinophyceae > Suessiales > Symbiodiniaceae > Breviolum > Breviolum minutum. The sequence continues at coordinate 122,085 of DF239916.1, read as the reverse complement.
ACTGCCCCGGTTTACTGGTACGTAGGAAGAGCAAACCACCGCATAGAAAGCACACACTTGTTCCCACTCCGACGAAAGTAGCAAGTGTATACCCAGTCTTAGTTTGCACAACTGCATGGACAAGTTTGTTTTGACATTATTTTCGGGAAACAAAAACGATTGTAATGTTTTCCTTTAGATCTCATAGTCTTTTGGTGTAGAACGAAATGAATTGAGGTCACCAACATCACCATAAATACCAAGTCTCCATAGGCCAAGACAGGTTGAAGTAGAAAAACAACTTTCAATCAGCTAGTGGGGAATGAATAAGCCAATGGTTTTCTTTCAACCTCTCTTGACCTTCCAAAACCAGCAATATTGAAGATATGCCAGGGGACACTAGGCCTGCGTTGCTATTGATATCCATGGGGCTTCTGGTCCTTTTCCCACGTTTTTTGGCATACTCCTCCCCGTAGTCAATATCAACTGCTGCACTCTTAAGCCCAGTATGTTTTGCAATACTCGCAATTCTCCCCACCCCACTGAAGTATTCAATGACCTGGTACGGGGCCTCCTCGGATTTGGGAATATCTAGAAACCAAACCAAGAGCACCAGGAGCACAACCACCTAAGTTTTTTTTCTGGTGGCACTGGGGGCAAGCATGTTGTGGGCGCAACATCAATTTTGCTGATTCCTCAATGCAAGGAAGTTTCTTTAGGAGTGCGAGTCCCAATAAGCCTTCTGAGGAACACATCAAATTGAGTCGGGGTCATGGCTTCCGAACAGATGCTAGCTCTCTGAAGTTTTTCATGATCTTGCTAAGTATTCCGCTGATTTATTTTGCTATTTGTTTGCTTTTGTTTCATGGCTGCAATGGCTGTAGTTTACTTGCTACTTTCAGCACGGCATGTGACAAAGCAAATTCTGATACCAAATAGTTGAAAGATGCCAGCAAATATGAATGAAGAAATACCTTGAACTCTATTGAATTCTGTTATAGGCATCAGTGTGTTGTTTCAATCACCCCTTTCGTACCTGAATGGCATCAACGGACATCAACGGACCCAACAGGTTGGATGTGAGAGACTCAAGAATCATTGTCCAAACATGTTTTTTCCATTGCCATATTCGCAAAAAAAAATGTCCAGTCAGTATACCAAAGATTCTTCAATATTGAGCTATTCATTGCGAACCACATTCACCACCCAAATGATGATTTGTAATTCAAGCCAGGCAAACGGTCGGGTTCCGAATCAATCAACCCAAACTTGGCCAAGTTGACACGTCGCCTGCGTGACATAGGCCACCACCTGGCAAGTTGGCAGCTGGTTGCAATAAGGACCGACTGTAAAGAGTTCAAACGCAGAATGCTTCTATCTTGAGAAGGGTACATCAGCGAGATATATATATATATAGCCTTCAACATCTTTTGTTGGTAATTCCATAACCTCCATATTACTTAAAGCAAAGCAGTGCTCACTTTTCCCCATGTTCAGACACACAGCTTCAAGAAACTTTTCGGACATTGCCAGAGTCCAGCAACATCCTATGTAACACGGGTGCACTGAGCCAGCACCCAAACCCACTGAGGCCTGGTTCCCCAAATTTGTTTGGATTGAACACACGACGCTGTATGCATTCACACAGCTATGTATGATGGAAAAGCTTCTCTCCAGGCAATGCTTTTTGATAGTTGAATACGTCTATAAAGGAATCTCCTATCGATCTAAATTCATATACCATGACAAGTCTATAAAAAGATATATACTAGAACTTGCTGGCAACAAGAATTCTTCACATACCATTAAGAAGCTTCATATTCAAAAGGGAAGATCCTAGCTCTGAGTTTCACCTCGCACTTCCTCCGGTAGATACGCGTCATCCATGCATAAGCAATACTCAGACATGAACCCTGCTAGACAAGAAAGCGCCGCAGCTCGAAAGACTTCAAGATACTTGTCAGTGTGGGCGGATAGGTCCTTCTCAGCTTTCATAGTCTCTTCCAAAGCTTTCACACCTTCGTTTTCTGGAAGTTGCTGTAAGCACCATGTCCACCATTCAACCTCCGAGGGGGGTTACCAAGTGGTTGACAATATCATTTATATGAAGTTTGGTGTGTTTAGATTTAGAATGTTTTTGCTATTGTGGATGTATCAATCCGGATATGGTTTTACAAAGCTAAAAAATAACATCTCTAGAACCCCAGCCTCAAAGCTAGCTCTTGGAAAGTCCATGAATACGACCCAGGGAGCAATAATCTCATCATAGGTAGACTTGATGATTTCCCATCTCTGCGTGTATGGAATCGACTTGGGACAAGGGCGACGGGCAAAGGATGGAGCTATGCCTTCCCCTGCCTTAGCCCGCTTCCGTACCACACCACTGCCACCCCCCACGGTTTTCGATGGGCTAGATTCCAGCTTCCGCTTGTTTTCATCTTGTTCATCAGCCTCTTCAACCTTGGTTGCCTGCAAAGAAGTTGGGAATGCTGCTGCAGATCTAAAGTGTTCAAGTCCTTCTTTTGTACTGGCCCCCAAACAATTTTAATCTCATTGGCCTTGGATTTGTCATCATCATTTCCATCCTCAGGAGAAACTTCTGATTCCTCTTTCTTCTTTGCCTTCGTTTTCTTGTCTTTGTTCTTGCTATCCTTGACAACCTTCGCTTTTGCTTTTGGAGACCGTTTGGGTTTTTGAATCTGTTCTGGCTTTTGCTCTTCACATTGTTCACCTTCATCTTGAGAATCAATATCTACCACTTCAGGTTTGGATAGCTTTTCTTTGCCACGTCCTCTCCCACGCCCACGTCCTTTCCCACGTCCTCGTCCTCGCCCTGACTTCTCCCTCAATGTCCACTGCTCTGTTCGCAAAAGCACAGGTACCCTTTCAGCGTCAGGAGGGATCAGGTTCTTTTGTTTGGTGGGATCAGGTTCTTCAGGTTCTGATTCAACAGACTCCACTGGTTCTGAGGCTTGGGGTTCTACCTCAGGTAACTCAGGTGGAGCTTCTACCGTGGGTTCAGGTTCTTCTGGTAACTCAGGTTCTTCTGGTAACTCAGGTTCTTGTGGTAACTCAACTTGCGGTAACTCAGGTTCTTGTGAAAACTCGGGTTCTTCAGGCAACTCAGGTTCTTGTGGTAACTCAGGTTGCGGTAACTCAGGTTCTTGTGGTAACTCGGGTTCTTCAGGCAACTCAGGTTCTTGTGGTAACACAGGAGCTTCATGTTGAGGTTCTTTTGGAACATCTACCGGCACTGGTGGTTGTACGTCCGCACCTAGGGGACTTAGAGATACTTCACCTTCAAGTAATCCATCAAAAGATGTTGATTGTTGGGGAGATATACCAACTTCTTCAGGAGAACTCTTTTCCCCAACCAGTGACGTTTTCTCAGCCGTAGACTCACCAACCATAGGCTCACCAGAGCCTTGCATGGGAGTTATACTAGTTACTAATTGAGATGGGAGGACGTTACAAGTTTCGAAACATGTCTCAAGTTTCAAAAGGACTTGTTTTGGTTCTGAAGTAGACTTGTAATTACATGGTACTTTGATCATTCAATTTAAACTCCCTTGCCTGAGACTGATAAGAACTCATTCCCCAAAGAACGCTTCAAAGAAAGTTGCGGTGTCTCTGATGCAGGATTCAGTACTTGCTCCTCCAGCTCATCACGAAATGCTTGAGAGGCATTGAATTGCATGGTCTCCAGGGAATCAGTGGCTGGAGAAGACTTCCGGATCACCAGTAGTTGCCTTTGGGATGGGCATATAACCAGAAACTGGTTCAAGTTTCAATGGAATACATGCAGAAAAACGGATTATACAGTAAGTGCTTACAAAAGGCTAGCAACCAGGAAATTCCTATGGGATTGAAAGTTATATGAACAGCAGGAAATGCAAACAACAAAATGTATACACAAGTACAAGGCCATGATACTTCAAGTACTCGATGCGATCTTCAATCTCTTGGACTGTGGAAGGCTTACCTAGCTCCTTGAAGCCTTTGGTTTCAACTTCTTTGGTTTCAACTTGTTGGGATACAACAGGTTTGTTGGGTTCTTCTAGATCTCCTTGGCCAGGGATACCGGATTCATGCCCTACCACATCATTAGCTAGGGGTGGTTCCAAAGGGGCCATCTCATCATCGGATTCCATACCCATAGCTGCATCCAAAGCTTGCATGGTAGACTGAACTGAGTCCTTAAGCTGTTCAGCCAGTACTTGGGTCTCAAGAAGATCATAAGTATCAGGATGAAGGTAAGGGTCATCTTCCACCTTTGGCTTTACAGCCATGAATGAACTCAAGTCACCACCCTCATCCCCAGAATCAGGAATTTCCACTGTCTCCGGGTCCAGATCCAAAACCGACTCGCCCGATGCCAGGGATGCATTGGACAGGCTCCTGCGGTTGGTGCACAGGTCCCAGAACTTGAAAACTTCCACATAGAAGTCATTGACTCCTGATTCCTGGGCTAGAGACGGATGGTTTGGATGGTTTTCATTTATACTTGCCTTATGAGGCGTATACTATGAAGGTTGGGCAGGTTAAGACGTTGGGCAGCCTATAGCCTATATAGCTGTAAAAGGAAAAAAACGTAGATTCTTCAATCAAGGGACACGTCGATTGGGGCTTTTGGAGAGGGATTTATCGAATCCAGCTCTTCGGCAACCATAGCTGAACAATTTCTTCACCCCCCAACTGTCACAATGAAGGAGTGATGCATCTTCAGGAAAAGCACACATGCGGCGAAGTGCACCCACCTGAAAACCAGGTGAATTGGATGGGCTGTCAGGGCTTGGCAGGTCATAGATCGAGATGATCGCTTCAATGTGTTAACACAAGACAAAACCTAAATTTAAAACATTTTGATCAACACTTGGATTACCGGGATTACGGTATATACTATCAAATGAAGTTGGTAACCCTGAACATTTTTGACCAACTCAGACCTGGCTTTTGATGATGGCAATGCATGGGGTTTTTGGAACTTTCTGGGTGGGGCACCACCACCCTGCCAAGGTAGATAGGATGTTGCAATTCATAGATATGGCTGCCATGGATGCTACACCAATTTGTTCCTTACCTTCTTTATTTTGAGGCCATACCAAAAGTCTGCCATGGTTGTAACGAAGGCGTTCCCGGATCCGAATGTCACTTTCCCACAATTTAGCCAAGCTCTCGTCTGGGCCAGTGCTGATGGCCGCCATGGCTGGATGGATGAACTCAAAACTTTATGTTTTCAGAAAGCCAACAAAAAATTCATCCAATTCGCAGAGTGGTGAAGAATGCATTTGCAAACTTTGAAAATATACTTGTGTTTGGCACGCGAATCTTATTGTCATGTATTTTCTGATTGCTGGAGAGAACAAAATTCTGGACGGAGACAACTTTTGTGTATCATCCATCTGACCAGTTTGGTGCCAGAGTAGCCCACAAAAACATGGCAGGAAAACCTGTCAAAGTGGAAGACAAAGCGCCAAAAGAAAAGATGATCCTGCAGATGGAACAAATGAACCCTGCAGGTATTTTGTGGGATGTGATGTGCAGTAAAAACATGTTCCTTTACAATTTGATGCCCCAACTCAAAAAAACAATGTGCGGAATCAAACAAAAACACCAAATTGCATCAAATCTTGATTGGTCTCCCATATACGTGTCCTGGACATATCATAGTTGCACATGCAATAGCCCACACACCATGGGTCAGTGCAGCACGGCCATGGGTAGTGACTGCATGAAGCGTAGCAGAACTATACATTCGAGGTAGAAGCACGTTGTACATGTTGTACAGGATATATGGACTATACTTTTGGTCCACTTGATGTTGAATTGATTTGGGAAATTCACATTTTGGGGGAAAACAGCCCGCTATGTATAAGATAATAGGACGTTTTATCTTCTATTTTTTCCACGCTTTACAAATTGATATATGCACCTCTCCAACTTCTCCCAAAGCAGCTCACATTGAGCCACCCCGTGCACCACCAAGCTCAGTGGTGGATCTGGGCATTCGAAGGCGGTTGATCATTCATTTTGGGAATATCAACTAAGGTGTGGTTTCATCCAAGGCCCCAACAGTTTAAAAAGAATGAAATGCCTCCAATTCTTTGTTTTCATGAACTATCGCCTCTGATTTTACAAAGGCACCTTTTCCAAAAGAGGCTGAAAAACGTACACCTTGTGAGGATACAGGTGAGAGACATCAAAAATACCCTCTGGCAACGATCATTCACAAACAGATCGCTGACTGGCCCTTTGCCTCATCTCCACGTCTCCTATAGATATTATATCTCACTGCAGAGATCATATCTAGTTTGTATACTGTATACGCATGTATAATACATAAGCAGCATTATATCACATGAACTTACCAACAACACCATTCCGGACCTTCCAGTCTCTCCAAGCTTCCACACAGAGCTGCGAAGCTTGGGCTCATCGATGACACCCATCAGTTGTGAGGCCTTTCGGTTGGTTCCAAGACACCATGACTCTCCCACCACCTAATCAGCAATTTTCTCTCTTGAGACACACTTTTCCCTGAAAGGAAGCGAAAGGAACTGGTCTTTTTATGGCGTCTTTTTGGGGAAATGGATTCTCGGTCAAACACAATATCTTTCTAAAATGATTCGCAAAGGTTTCAGATGAACGGCGAGAAACGAGAAACGAATTGAAACTAGATAAAATGGAGCCTAGCCTTACTATGGGTGTCAACCCGGCATACTTGAGCAACCTGATCCTTAAAACTTATTGGGGTGTAACATATCAATCTCAAAATAACTCAATACCGGCCTACCCCAATGCTAGGCTGATGCACTCTGCTTTCGCTTTTATTTTCTTGCAGCAACACCATGGCTTTGCTGCGCCTTTCGACCCTTCTTCAGCTGATCCAAGATAGCTTCCATGAGCCCTGGCAAAAGCTTTTTGACAGCAACAGGTGGCGACACAAAAAATGAGCCTTTTCTGGTCGTGATCATTTGTAATCACCATTTCTATGAAATCAATTTGTAGGGGCTCTTACTACAGCCTGTTGACTACTACATGGTTGGGAGACGTTGAGCGTGGAGATGTCAGGTCAGAAGTGCAGCCAAAACTCAGAAGCTAAGAATCTAATTTTAAGCTAACGCAACACAATTTGACAAGACACGCTTGAGGTTTGGGATAAGTTGGGGAAAAACCAATCTCCTAGTCTCTCTTTCAAGATCAATATAAACATGAAAGTCAAACCATTAAAGCCATCGTTGTTGGGTATGCTTCACCATGCCACAGGTGCCTAGATAATTGTTCCGCAAGTTGACGCCATCTGCTTCAAACCTGGAATACAGCAGGGCAGGGATTCCAGTGACAAAGAAACCAAAACCATTGATGTGATGAAGGTGAAAATATATGGGTGTTTCCGAAAATAGGGGTACCCCCAAATCATCCATTTTAATAGGGATTTCCATTATAAACCATCCATTTTGGGGTACCACTATTTTTGGAAACACCCTCATATGTATAATATATATATATATATGAATATGTATGGAAGTCTTGGCCGTAACATTAGCTCCACCATTTACGCCAAAAATCCAAGACATACCAGGACAGGGATGATCCCTCATCTTGGTAAATATGACATATAGGGGTATAGAAAATTGTAATCAGAACCCTTATCTACACTACTTCTCCATCAATTGCATGGGTGACTTTAATTGATTTTCCTTTTTCGGCAAAGTTGATGACCTCTCTCATGCGGCCGCACCTCAAGTACTCTCGAACTTCTTGATCAGAACGCAAAGCAAAGCGCCGATTTCGTGCACTGCCGCGTTCGACACCATCCACCACATAGGGAGGCGTTGGAATCATGAACCACATCCTCAGAAAGTTTCTGGTAGTGCCACTGCGGATGCCAAGTATCAAAAACACAAAAATAACACAAAATTACCTCTTCCAATCATATACGTTTTAAACACGTTGACAAACTCCAAGTCCAACATGAAAATGTTCAGATTTTTAAGGCAAAAAACCAACAGCTCTCTTTCTCACCTTTGGAAATCTCTCGCATCGCCCTGGCGGGAAGTTTCACATGTAATCCCTTGGCAACATGGTCAAATGGGTCATCTTAGGATCTCATCGAGTCAGACACACTAACAGTGTATATATACAAAGCAATTATATAGTACACTACAAAACAATTGCAGGTACATATTAATCATACATATATATATATACTACATATAAATTATATGTCAATGTAGAAAGAGAAAGAATATTAATTTCAACAAGAAGGAACAAAGCACTACCCTTGGCTCTCGTGTCTTCGATTTGTACAGGAGACAGTGCCTGGGCCCTGGTCTTCATCTACTGAACACAAAGATGCACAAAGTATTACAAAGTATACCAATCATTGCTAGTTGGTGGTTTCAACCCATTTGAAAGATATTAATTAGTCAGATTGGATCATTTCCCCAAGTAGGGGTAACCAGATTGTCATCCGCGCCTGGCATAGGTCGACTTTTGTGGTACAGTGAAGCGTCGCAGCGTGGTGTCCGTGTTGGAGAGGCGACGTTGGGGTGGGGATGAGGGCGGAACGGCTGCAGGCTTCCGGCGCGGGGCCGAGTCGCCTTCATTGGATAGGTCCTGATTTTGGAGATGGCTGATGAACATCAAACAGGATCGGATAAACATCCTGCACCTCAAAAACAATAATATACCTTACTTTCCAAACAAGAAAAAATGATCTTACAGGCAAACACCAGCAGTTGATAAGCCATGCCACATGGTGATGGTGGAAATAATCGTGCAGGATACAACACCTGATTACAGCTTCAACCATAGCGTTTCTGGGATATGCATCATGATGTTGTGTTGTACTGCAAAAACTACAGGGCAAAACCTTTTGCAAGAACACATGAAAAGAACACATGAAAAGCCGTAAAAAGTTCAGGCATTATGATGGCATATGAGATGCATCTGCATTGTTCAATTTACAAAGAGGTATATTTGGTGCAGCTTGGCCAGCAACATGACATCATATCATATATTACCTAATTATACCATTTGGATCCATTCGGTCATTCTGATTCACTGCAAATTCCATCTGCAAGATTCCTCAAGCAAATGCCTTTCAGCCCTTTGAAAAATGTGACCCCCAAGGAAAATCACTTGCAGTTGAGACGCGACAAACCAACTTTGGCCGCTCTTTCCTGCCTGAACGGATTTTTGGGACTGGGAAGATATGGGAAATGAATCTTTGGTCTGCTGGCTTGCTAAAAGATAAGATCACATAGAGCAGCGCAAAAACTGCTGAGATTTCAACAGCACAAACAGAACTCAGAGGTTCTTGCTGGCAAGATCCTGATCTGAAAAAATGTGATCATCCGTACTATCAACTTGATAGTAAAGTATGCCAACGACAACAAAGCTAGCTAGAAACTACCAATGAGCACAACTGAAGCTGTAATTATCATTCAAAAAACATTGGAAAAGCAACGCTGCTTCCAACTGATGAATCATCCACGTGCTTTCAAAGAACCCCCTTTTGGACGGCAAATGACGGACCCGTTGAGAACCTCAGGCACCTCTTTCTCCAGGAATCCCATGGACTTAGCATCAGGTCCAATGGCTATCCAAACCATTGACCATCAAGCTTGAATTCTTTGGCTCTCGTAGGGTTGATGTGGTTAAAATACTCATATATACGCAAAGCACAAAGCTATGCAAAGCTATATTTCGTCGTTTTTGGCGTATGCTATTTACAGCAACACACCTGATGGAACAATCACATTGTCATGTCGAGAAACCAGGAAAATAGACCTCCAAATGGCCTGTAGAACATTTCTGTGGGACCGGGTTTCACAATGTTACACATGGCTTTCAGCATCGCCTGCGCTTCTGAGGATTCCCACCCGCAGAAGTGGCGCAATGGGTAGGCATGGACACCTCAGCGACGAGAACCGGTATGGCCTTGCACAGAATGAATCTAGTCAAACCCATTTCCGAATTCACCAATTCCACAATCACAAAGAAGTGGTTAGAAACATAATAGAACAACATCAAAACCAGCATGCCATTTTTACAAGCAAGTCTAGTTGTGATTACAACTTCTTCAGTCCTTTGGGCTGCAGGGCTTCATCCAAGATCTAGGATTTCAGCTAATGATATCTCTTGTATAAGAAAATATGTATAATGACTACCTATATGTATACGGTATATATATATAAATCTGTATACCTATAACATATAGCTGATATTTGTCTTATGTGTTCATGTAATTATATCATTCAGCTCTTTGACGTACTATATATCAAATTGCATGACATGACTATGGTCTGCATCTTCAACCGCTAGGTGGGGAGAGCTTTTTGTTCAACCTTGGAAAGTTTTTTAAACTTTTTGTAACATTCCATAACGCTCCCCGCCCGTCTCTAAGAATGAGGGATCCTCAAACCCTTTCCCCTATTGATGCTCTGCAAACACTTGAACCGAACTTTTTCATTGTGAGATGCGGCGAAATCATCCAAAACATTCACACACTCCATGTAAGGACTTTTCTGCACGTTTTTTTTTGTGTTTCCCACTATTCGATACGCAATGCACGTTTTGCACTCCAAAACACGTATCGAAAGTCGCCATCTTCAGAAAGATTCTGAGGCTTCTGTGACCAGCGGTCGCTCATGGGTGTGCACAGCATCAGCTTAAAGGAAGGGCCAATTTTTGGGCACTGGCAATGTTTATTTTTAGAGATTCCAGTGAAGATTCCAGTTAGAGAAGTCAATCTATGATTGTCAATGACTATCAACAAATCATCAGCCAGGCGATGTTTTTTTCTCATTATCTCGACGGCCTGATGCCACTCTTGGAGATGCGGAGAAATGTCAATGTGCAGACATAGAGATCTTGAGAGGAATGCAGGCCACTCATAATGTTCTACCAGTACAATGCTACGTGGATGCCGCTATGTTGGCACAAAGGCCTCGCACATGTGAAACTAAATTTGACCATCTATTACATTCAATGTGAATTTCGATTTCCATCTTGCAAAGCCGAACGGCCTCAAAACAAATTGACCAAAAAGGACACTTTTACACACCAAGATCAGAGATTGAATCGGCTGCATCAGGGTGACAACTCTGGCAAACGAACAGGAAGATATTGTACCAGTAGATTAGTTTAGGCTATTATAGAAAATGTCTTTGACCACTGGCAGTGTGAAAAAAACCCTGCAACAAACATCATTGAACAGAAAGGACCTGAAAGCTACACTGTAGAAGCTCTGAAGATGTGTGCAGAATGTTCGAAAAAAACAAAAAAAAGTCCTCAAACTGGAAGAGTGAAAGCTCTGAAGGAATAAATACAGAACATATGGATGATTCCAACAATAAGGGTACCCCAAAATGGATGGTTTGTAATGGAAAACCCTATTTACATGGATGTTTTGGGGGGTACCCTATTTTTAGAAACACCCATATATGAACATTATGTCTAAAACCAAACATCACCCCAATTCATGAGCATCCTTATGAACTCAAGATCCTGCTCAAGATGCTGCCTGCACAGCCGCAAGGCCCCAGAACCTTTTTGCCGCAAGACTTCAAGTCATAGAACGTATGCGGCACTGGATGTTGCAACGTTCCTGGAATCTCCACCTGACCACAACACAATGCCATGTTTGGAGCCTAATGCACCAAAAAACTCAACATCAAGACCAGTACCGAACTAATCTCACTCAAGAGAAAACTTTTTGTCTCAATGGTTACTTCCACTGTGGCCCAAATGATTCACATAATCTGCATATAATTGGATTTGATGGGATAACAACAGATAAAAGGCTTGGACCCTCTGGATTCCAGAAGAAACTTTCGAAAGCGGGGTTCTCATGCCTGCTTCACACAGTGCAAGCCAGCTTCTTCAAAGAGTTTTTGCCAAACCGAGTCTGGTCGAATGTTCTGCATGTACCTTAAGAGATTTCAAACAAAATGACTTTATCTTCCACAACCGTTTCGAAGTGACATGTGTCTAGTCAGCACAAGATTTGCTAACGGAGGACAGGTTTGTTGAAATCTGTGCAAGCAAGAGACACTTGAGGATCTTGCCCAAATGGGCGAAAATGCTGGGCAGTTACCTTCCAACGTAAATATGGAGAGGTTGATTCTCGCTGCTGAAGATTCACAGAAACTATCCTATTGAGATGATATTTTTCACATTGTTTCACAGTCTACCATGGATGGTAGCTGGTGATCTATGGCTTTCAGAAACTATCACAACATGTTCCTGATCGCCAGATGTGACAATAATTATTCTGTTTATTGCCCTAGCATGAGTCACAATAATGCTGGTATCGGCCATTTACAGTATCTGGATCCCTACATCAGCCACGCAAAAGGTGTGCGAAACACTGCATTTTAACTTCCGGAGATCATCACGAGGTTGAGGTTGCAAGCGGAGTCAAACAAAAACAAAAGATTTGAAGGCAGAAATTTATGCCAGGCCAAACAACAAGAACAACAACAACCTTCAACATCTTTCCACATCTACAACACGACTTTTGGCCACAATATCCTAGGAGACCAAAATCATATTGCTGGAATAGCCAGATGGATTGTTTTTAGGTAAAAGTACCAAACAAAAATCATCTGAACAGCAACTTGTATATCATATATCATTGTATCTTTGCATATTAATATGTATACATATATACATATATATATAATATGTATATCCAGTACAGAAATCATTTCTCCGTGTGGCCTTCTTTGTATCTTCTGATCTGACCAATCCACCGAGAGTCTCGGCACCTGCACCGCGAGCTGCAACAAGTCCCGGCTCTTGGCTGTTCGAGGTTGATCCTCGAGAACTAAGACCTGAAGAAAGTGAGGCTTACCAAAGAATGCATGTCTTCCTTGCAAGTAAGAAATTGAAGAATAAAAAACACTATACATATTCAAATGATATGAACCCAAATAGATGCTATATTCAGAGAATATGAAAATAGATAGATGAGATTATGTGTAAACATGTATGCATATAAACACATAATCATATATATACAGACCAAATCATGTCTCCTGCAAACATGTAAATATGTATATATATATATATACATATTTATGCAGTATAATATATGTGTATATGCATTTGTATCCGTCTGTCACATTAACTAAGGTGCTCCAAATATAAGTTGAGGATACTACTGTAAGGCTCCTGTTCAAATTGAAATACAAACATAAATATAAGAAGTAAGCCAGTTGAGGTAGGATAGAAGGATAAGGAAACTTCGTATCAGCTACAGTATCAGCATGTATCAGCTGTACCTGAGATGGTCATAGACTAGATGGTCAACGTTGATTTTGGGATATTGGCTTCAGGAACAACTATCAGAAATGTTCTAGATTTATATACATAGAATTGGTATGTGTAAACATGTATAACTACATATAGAATTGGTTCAGTGGAACAGCATGTCGTGAAATTGCATTCTGAATCATTCTGATACATTCTGCGGTTCTGAAGCGCATACTGTATCCATCCGGCATTGGACACGGGAGGAAACTTATCTCAATAAAACTGTCAGCAAGAGATTATTTCAAGCAGTTCACGCTTGAGAATGGATGTGAATATTAGTGGAACCTAGCTCAAATTTCGAGAGCAAGCATTCACATTGAGGTGCTGCTCTCGTTCATACGACTGTATGACTTCCGCACCGGTGGCCCGCTTCAGACCCCAATCGTAAGGAGCATGTTCCTTTTAGAGAAGCATGACAGAGTGTTAATCTCGCTACATATACCAATGCTAGCTGCTGGTTTTCAAACCATGCAAAACCCTGAGAAGTTGACAGATCTTCTCATGTTTCCTACTTGCCGAGGCTTTTTCAAAATGCAAATTACACGCCCTTCACCTAGGAAACTCACCCCAGCAATGTTTCTCATGTTTCTCAGCCCAAGGCACTCTCTTTGCTACTCGTGCTGCTTCGCGCAAGGTTGTTTGCACAGAGTCAGCAATGTGGTGTAAAACGAAGAGCAGGAGGCAAGTATCAAAGGAACCTTCAGCACACATTGGACCCAAGACATGTCGGGATACCACCACCACCACCACAACGAGAAAGAAATAGAGGAATCCGTTGAAGCTCTGTAAACTTTCCCATACATTTTCTGATCAAATAATGTAGCAACATAACAGTCAGCGTTGTTTGCTGGGGCTAGGGGCACTTTTGAATTACAGACCTCGGGCTACTACCATTTTGTTTATTCGAAATCAAATGTCACTATCTGCTAGGCTACTATGCTTTGTTGCAATTTGATGGGACCAGAACAGCTATCTTTCTTGGGGCAAGGGTGGACCATAGTGCCACCTACGGAATTCTTGGTGAAGCCCAGGTAGCCGTCAGCAAAGGGCCAGGCTGATTGACCGTCATGTAAGGTCACTCGATCCTGCCCAGGGACCGACCCAAACAATAATCCAAATCGATTTCTGGAGTTGAGAATTCAATAAAATAACGAGAGAAACAAAAAGAACCTCATAGATATTGGTAAGGTACTAACAGTATTGGTTGGATGGTTGCATACTTTCTTATAATTACAACTAATGACATAGATCAAGAAACGACTCTTGCAATCAATGAACAAATCTCAAAAAAAACTTTTCGAGACATGAAAGCCATGGGCCATAGAAGAAGCCGCTTATTTTCCACTGAGCCACATAGTGCTGAAAAGGAGAGAGTGGGTCCGGGTGAATACATCACACCTCGCACTCTCATTCATAAACAAAGTGTGCAAATTGCACTCCATAAATTGCAAATGGATAAAGGTTATGATATCAAAACACATCTCTTAGGATTGTATCTTGGCTACGTAGGGATACAAGCACATAGACTCTGTGTAAAGTTCATACAGTGATGGACTGATATTTGAATCTATACGTATGTGTATATGTATAAGTAGTTTATATACATGGAAGTATCAAATAGTCCAACGATCCGTACACTTGGTCTTGATGCCAGGAATACACAATCTGTATGCCGTTCCCAAACAAATAGAAATGGTCTGCCATGCCATCAAATAAGTAAACCCATTCGTGCGAGCATCACATATACTACTGGGAAGATACAATCGGACCATCCAAACAGTATCTAAAAATTCAATTTGGCTGATCAATCGTAGACATTCCAGGATGGTGAACACAGTATCCATTCTTACATTTTCAATATCACCATCACATATAACATGTATTTATATATATACATAGTTATGTAATCATATATATACGGATACTTTATATACTTTATAAAGATATGTTACTATGAATGGATATGACAGTCTGCATATCTTTCATAATCTCCAAATGAAGGAACTGATCCGCCTGGCCGAGGCGGAGTTGTGCTTCAGCCACCAAGCCAGGATTCACCTTCAACGCACCCCGCTGTGCAGCCAGAGATAGTCCCAGTGAGGTCAAAAAACCCAAGACGATAGTTTAAGTCCAAGCAAAATCTCTCAAAATGTGAGCAATTTTCTGTGAATTTGCTCCAAAAGAACAAAGACGTATGACTTTCCTGTGTGAATCTGAAGTTATATATTTGGTTCTTTAAGTCGTAACCTCGCCACAAACAACTGGATCCTTCAAACCGCTCCGGTACCTCCAAGAGATGGACGTCACATCCATGATTTGACCTGAACGGATTTGATGCCCTCGACTTCACACACGAAAAACTGGTCTGAATTGATTCAAGCAAAAACAGGTCGTGTTGTTTTTCTGTATATAGATTCCGAAAGCTCCGTCTTTACAAAGAAACTGTTTGTTTGTTTGGGCGATATCCAAACGAAGACTCTACAAGGCTGGACTTGATTTTTTTTTGGTGCTGAATGTTAGATTGGTGGGAATCTGAAGGCCTGTGCTGTTGTCCGAGCGGACATCTTGGGGATGATATGTATACATATATAACATATAACATTGTATATATTTGTAAATATATATAAATATCATAAATATATGCACATACATATCATATATAATTATATACACATGCACATATTTGTTATATGATAAACAAAATATATTACCCGTAGCGTACTAGATCTTACATCATGTGAGCTACCAAAAAAACTGAGGTCTCGAACCACCAAATGGCCATGTGGCCATCACCACCTCCAACATCTAAAACTCGAGACCGAGACCTAGAAACTTTCAGGTCAATCCGAGTTGTTCCGAGGAACTTGGAATCCTGAGGTCAACTGAATATTTATATCAAATGTAGATTTGATTTGTATACATGTATATATATATATATTCTTTTGGATGTAAAAAATATGTATATGAGCTAGAGAAGGACGCCAGTGCCCTTGTTCTGCCCAGACACGCTGGTCCAAAGGCTTCAAACAAAACTTTGGCATAACGTGCATGGGAACGCTCCTCATACACCTGGGTCGCAAATCTCAACACAAATCCCAACAAACGGACTTTTCTTTAACTCATGGCCATTTTTCAAAACTAAGGTCTTATCTTTTATGATCTCGCATCTTGGTTGTTTTGCATTTCTTGTAGTATGTATGATATATATTCAGATACCAACCATGTGTAGAAATAGACTCAGCAACAATCAGAAAGATTGCAGCAGTTTCTAGCCCCATCTGTCTAATGAGCAGCCAAGTTTGCTTCAAAGTCCTTTCAACTTCCCCAGGAACTTTCAACAACTTCCCCGGATTCTTTTGTTAAAGCTAGAGATCCCAAATCAATCAACATGGTGTGGACCTTCCAGCACCTTAGGTCCCTCAAAGTGGATGAAAAAAAATACCTGCCCAATTCAACGACTCGCCGCGACTCGCCTCCCGTTGTAGTACATCTTCCAGGTCTTGAGATGTAACCACCTTGGAGACAACGAAGTCCATCCAACCATTAGACCTCACATCGGTTGAAACGATATAACAGTCGTGTCATTGGAACAAACGTCTAGCTCATATGAAAAATACAACATATAATCATATATATTATCATATTGATAATATTGATGCAAATAAATTGAGATAGCCTTTAAAAAAATCATGTCCAAACAAAGGGTAACAATAATATTTACAACAATTATACCACCTGGAAAGTAGATGGCGCAACTCCCATGTATTGGTTGATCATGGCCCCTTACTAAGCCACCTTTTGGGAGTTGCGCCATCTACTTTCACTATGGTGTATATACAATTGACCAAATATATCCAAATAGAAGCATCACCTGCTATCACCCCTGCCTCTCCGCTGCAATCTCCGCTCCAAAAGCTGTCAGAAAAGTCGCCTGCAGCCACGTCCGTTGAGGGCAACCCAGGTCTATTAGAAGACAAACATAACCCCGGTACATGCTACTCAACTACAGTGGTAAACTGGAACTTGTACTAATAGGTATGATTTTCCACATTCAAACTTCTAGTTTGGCAGGAAATTGTTGAAATCTGCAATCAGGAAGTACTTTTTCTTTTTTGCAAGCTTTTTTGGTAAACGGAGGGGATCCTTCCAGCTTCCAAGTCCTTTCCCACCCAAGACCCAGGCCAGAAAGTCTCGTAGTTGACCGGGCGCCACGTGCCAACGAAAGCAGCCATTGGGCCGTAAGAGACACAAGGAGCTGTAGAGCAGCTGAAGCAGTTCCTGGAAAAGTAAGTGGGATGTCACAGTTGGGATTCTTGCGACAATTTCTAAATCCCCTTAGGCGATTGGAAAGAAGATTGGAGTCAAAAGTTGTAGTTCTGTGTTTTGGGTGGGCGGGTAGGGCCTTCAGAAATTGGTTGCAATTTCCAGGTGGCATTTTAACCTTTGTGAAATAGCACGAGCTGACCCAACCTTACTGAAACACGTGGATCAACGGCTTCATGTGCTATGGCCTCAAATGGAATCGTCCTTGAGGCAGTCAGCCACTTGTGATGATGCTGATCTGTCACTTGTAGAATGCGGTTGTTGTTGCTGCTGCTGTTGCTGTCGGTTCTGCCTGCTGTTGTTGTTTGTTTGTTGTTGTTGTTGTTGTTGTTGTTGTTGTTGTTGTTGTTGTTGTTGTTGTTGTTGTTGTTGTTGTTGTTGTTGTTGTTGTTCTTGTTGTTGTACCTGTAGTTGTTGTTGTTGTTCTTGTACCTGTTGTTGTTGTTCTTGTACCTGTTGTTGTTGTTGTTGTTGTTGTTGTTCTTGTTCTTGTACCTGTTGTTGTTGTTGTTGCTGCTTGTTGCTTGTTGCTGTTGTAGTAGTACAAGTGTCGTCGTTTTGGTATCTTCCCATCGGCCGCGCCTTGGTCACCCCTTGGTCATGAGATGGGAATCATGCTGTTTCTTTCTCCAGAATTTGGAAGTGTATGGGAATCAAATCCTCCAGATCAGAGGTCAACTACGGTTTTTTTCAAAATGTCGTCTCACCATGACCAAAGCACTTTGCCGTGGAAGGGGGCAAAATGCCGGGTATATATTCTCTTCGGCACTCAATTTTTATCGATATATTCTCTTCGAATTGCATCTTGAACCTCGACAGAGGGTATCATTTGAATTGAAGAAACAAACCTCCTAAGATCTGAGCTGTATGCTGAAATTAGACAAGAATACCTCATCAACATAACATCATCAAATCAGTTTTCATGCTCACAAACAAGACAGGCCTCGACCTTGCCAAGGACATCCCATCGGAAGTTGGCCAAATCCATTATAAATCCATGGGTGGCCTGGGATATCGCCACTAAGCCAGACATTCGCATCGCCCACGCTCTTACATGCCCGGGCTCAGGCCCTAAAAAAAGAAATAGCAAAACTAATGCCATATCCTTTTTTCATCCACTCAACCGTTGTGATTATCGTAGCTTCCTCATTGTGTTCTAGGCCACTCAAGCAAACACCACACCCGAAACCAATTCCGAACCGCAAATTCCGTGGCCAGTGGAATCGTCCAGTCACCAATTCGCCCGAATCGATGATGAGGTCAAAACGACCAAATGGCCTGGCGCTTGCAAGACCCAACTTTAAATGCTTGTATGAGTGCCATCAGTATCCATATGATTCAGCCATGATTGGAATGTTTACATGTCCGCATCAGCATGGACATATTGAAGAGCTTGCGAAAAAACACTAACCCTGTGCAAAGTGGACAGTTTTTAATGTAGTAAAACTGTAGCAATCAATGGTGATCAAAAGAAGCAATAGGAACAAATGATCATGCTTGCTCTAATGAAAGTCTTGGAAAGTTCCCTTTCAGAGGTTATCAATGCTGGGTGGGCAGTCTCCCCACAACCGACATGTCGTAAGCATGCTCAGTGCGGCTGGGTGCATTGAAACCAGCCCTTGCCATTGCTTTGTAGCAAGCGATCGGGACATCCTCAGCCGGTCAAATGAAAAGGGATTACTACGCCCAACCAAGAAACAGGCTGTGCAAGAGGTTTCAGTCAGCTTCACCCGAAACTTACACCCTTGACATCTCCGAGAGTGCATTTCCTCCCAATTTTCATCTGTGCAATTTCGTAGATCAGAAAAGCTCCTGCAAAGGGCCAGTGGCAAAACAAAGTGAGCCAAACCGAGCCACTTCAAAGAGGAGCTTATAATTAGTGCCACGGTCCAACAGGACCTGCGATGTCTCACATCGCATCGGCAGGGGCAGCTCGTCGGCCTTGCCCCTTCAAGAATAGATCCGTCACGCTCCAGGTAGTTGTCTCTATCTGAGCAACTCAAAAAAAATCTGCCTACACTTTTAGGAGTTTTTGAAAACTGGCGGCTTTTCAAAATTCTTGGACTTTGGAGCGTTTTCCCCGAAGTCTCTGGCGCATTGTTGGCCAGGGAACTTCAGAATCTTTCTATCGGAATCGAAAAGTTTTGGTGCAGTATTTCTGCAATTTGGCCGTACAAGTTTTTGCCTTGCAGGATTCCTTCTCAAATGCATATGCCGCATATCGACCAATTGTGACTAAGGGATCTTGTTAAGATTTTCTCAGACTGCTTTTAATGCTTCAGCACTTGTACGTATTCCTCCCTTCAGTACTTGAGTGTTCATTGTTTTGGGGCATGAGGAATGTCGTTTGAAATGTCCGGAAAACCACGTATACGTCATGACATAGTCGAATGAACATTCTAATATCACATCATATCAATCCAGATTTCAGTCCCCCAACAGAAAGAAGCGGCAGTGAAGGCCTCAGGTTCTGCAGGAACTATCAAATGGAGGAACTTCCAGCTAGCCATGATAGTCTAGCCCTGAGAAAGGGAAACAACATTCGACGCCAACCCGGAAATGATGAGGCAGTGGGTTCTGGTTTTTGGAATCATTTAAGTAAGGTCCGTTTGGAAGCACCCACCCTAAAACCTACCTCTCAAAGACCAGCTTCTCGATTCCTTCCAAAAAGGACAGTTTCATCGACCTCTGCCCATGTTATGGGCCAGCTTTACAGAAACGATCAGAAGATGTCTCAAACATCCAGAGCCCGAAGTTTGGGACCCTGCTATTTTTGCATCAGTCGCTGCTAGCAACCACCAGGAAGGCGATGTGGAGCGATTCCACGATGTGGATGTCCACAGATTTTGACAAAACCTGTGGCAGAAGGCATTCCGTTGCTGCTGACTTCATTATATCTATAGGCATATGTATATATATATATATACTATATCTGATACAATTTGTAATTACACCACCTAATCTCTAATATATCTAAACGAATGTGTAATACGTGTTGCACATTCACATTCAAACATGCTTTGTACAGCGGATTGGTTGCATTTTGTTGTATCCTTTCCCGAAACTCCTCTACAAATACCAAGATAGATCTTAGCTGAAACTGCTAGATTTGCGCTTTCTGATTGTTGTTTGATTTGTGAATTTGGTCCTTTGGTCCTTGGTCATTCACTTGAAACGGGTCAGCCAGCTTGCCACACGGGATAGAAATTGGGTGCATTCTATTCCTTAGATTCAGCCAAAAGGTCCAAAAAAGGACAAAGCCTTTAGCCATTATTTGATTTATTTTCAATTATTTTCATATGTACTACGTGATCTCCAAAAATCAAAGATAATTCGCATGAAGTTTCTCTTTCAACTTACCAGCTCCTTTGCCTCCCACGGGCTCGAGCCTCACTATTGGGCAACAATAAACGCCAGGAGAAAGGCGGTTAGGAAGTGGAAACCGGATGCTCCATCGATCTCAGCCGTGCAGTCTGGAGACATATGACAGCTGGCAGGTGACAAGAACTGTCTTTAAACCCTTGACTTGAGCTATACACAATTAGAGTAGTGAATTCATACAGGAACGATACTTCTAGTTGCTAGGTACAAACTCCTATCAACTCCGATGCCTAAGCTGCTTGTCATAGAGATTTCTCTCTTGTCATGCTTTCTTTGCAATGAGACACATCTATCGCGTTTGTGCTTGACGTCGAGTTCATCACCATGTTATCGGCCGCATCCAGGGAAATGGTGCCACAGGCGATGCGGCTGCCGGTGAAATCGTGGATCCTCAACATGTGCAGAAGGATGTGAAAAAGGGATTTTAGAAAACATGAACAAATATGGCTTCATTTGAATGCCAAATATTACAAAGGAATTGGTTTAGCGGTACTATCCTTTTTTTGACGAAGTTGAATCTGCTTTTTTGCCACGGTTCTTTTCTTATCGTTCGTGTTGATGCTTTGTTGTGGGGCTGAAAGGTGCAGACCGCAAGGATGGGTTGAATAGTGTACAGCATACACCACGAATTAATTAGGTGATTCAACAATCCAATGATTTCAATCAGCACCGATGGATGCGGCATGACCATAAGGCTTCTGCAAAAGTTTCGTTTGATGCTCCTCAAGTTGGGTCATGCCTGAATGAACCTTGGGAAAACACGTTCATGAAAATACGGGAAGGCCACAGTGCATTCTACAAGCATCAAATTGCTTGTTGATCCCTTACTAATCCTTACTACCTAAACATGTGATAGTTCAGCTGGTCATGCTGCTGGGGGAACATCCCAAGTTGGAACTAGATATCTCAACAAAAGGCAGGTCACACCATGGTGCGCCCCTCAATCTCCGAAGGGGACTTGCCGGTCACCACTGCCACATCCTGGTCAGGGTCAATAGTCCCAAAGCAATCTGTTGGAAAACATAGTGCTTGATTAGGATTTTGGTGCTTATGAAGTATAACATATATTCAATCTGTCCCAGGTGAGTTGAGAAATCCAAATATAGAGATATCATGCCATACAAGCATGCGTGTAGCAAAGGAAGGGTGTGGAGAGATGGAACTAGGTGGCATGCTTCAAATCTTGAGTCCCCATCACTGAATTATCAAGCGTTATTGATCCACAGTGCTAGGCTACTGCTAGGAGAAGTGCAGTACTACAAGGTCATACAAGGTCTGTCTGTACAATTTTTTGAAACCATCTTTAAAGATAGCTACCATGCAGTGACAGTGACCTGAACAAGTTTCCCCTGCTCATCTGACACCTCTATGTACCCAATTCTTGCCCGTGCATGTCCTTCATGACACTTGGCATGGTGCTGGCATCGTACCTTGCACGCAAGGCATGTGCCACCCAGCCGAAAAGAGTGGGTTTGTGAGCAAAGCTACAACCGTTTAGAGAGGTATTAGAACTTAAAACGTTCAAAAAACCTAAAACCATCAAAAAGAATGCTGGCAGAGGAAGCTTGCTTGTTCTATGATTCCTGCATCTAGCAACTGCCTCCCATAGCAAAAGTCGTAGAACAAACCTCGTCATACGAGAACGTTCTGGATTACTTCCATTGTCAGTGTTCTTTCCTCTGACGCATGAAACGCAATTCCAGGTTGGATGGTTTGAAGAAACAAGTTGTCTTCATGGAGAAGTCCGGTACATTTTGGTTGCAATGATGAATGCGCACATCCCCCAGACTTAAAACTTTCCACCCAACATCCACCCAATTCATTTCAACAAAAAACACCAAAACACCTCCTTCAATGGCTCCTTTTGAGTCTAGCAGTCCGTTGACGAAAAAACCCATTGAAACGCCCAGGTCGTTTCGTTGTTTTGTCATTTCTGCAGGACTCTCCAGGTTAAAGGGGTACCCAGTTTTCTCCAACCGTTCAGTTGAAATCGAAGTTTCCCATCAGTTCAAAAGGTAAAAAGGCCATGAAACATCACAAAACTGTATTGTAAGCTCAGTTGAACATACTGTTTTTCTTTGAAATTCAGTCTAGCTTCTCGGCCTTCAACGAATCCTTCAACTTCCCTTTTTCAGAGGATCAATTTTCTGGACCTGCATTCAACCTCCCAGGTGGACCGTGCCATGCTACGTGATGGTGAGCCATGGGTCAGTGCTCAAGGCCGTGGAATCATACCAATGACCACCAATGGTGCTGGCCTTAATGGCGTCAACCGTCGCAACGTTAACGTTGGACTCTCTGTCGCATAAATCTGAAAAACCATGTTGTCAACTGTCAACTTATCACGACTACCACACCAATAAAGCCAATTTCAATACGTACAACCGTATAACGGTAAAATGTATATACGTATATATATATGTACATAATATATTAATCAATTCCCAAAGTTAGTGCTTGCTCCTACAAGTGATCATCAAATGATATATAGTGGTACCTTTCATTCCAGAAAAAAAGTCAATTCCGATACTTGTACATAGTATCTCCCCCAGTCGTGTCTGAAAACAGGAGTGAGTTTCTCATCTCCTTTTGCTCTACATTTCCCACCGGCCAAATGCCTCCAAATTTGGAATTTCTTGCACCAAATGCCTCCAAATTTTGTATTTGCTCAAAATGATGATGACATCCCCCTAACTCATCTTTTTTGAATGGGACTATGCCGGGACAGAACAGTCTTTTTTGAGACACCAACAAGAATTAATTCCGAAACGAACTACGTCGAGTATCTCAAGTTGCTTCGTGGCAAGGAACGTCTGTGCAGTCTTTGCCCGCATGGATGTGTACGCCGCAGCAGTTGGTTGCCGTACAGCTACCCTAGGTCCAAGCAAAGATTGTCATTCATTAGTACTGTGAATTAGACTTCCGGGAATCCGCACAAATCATGAAATCATGATATTTTACCACCTTGAAATGCTAGGTCCCGATATTCTCACCAAGGTCACCATCCAACGACCCAACAGCTTGGCCCTTTCGTGGCCATGGATCAACCATGAAGGATACAATCCAATCGGGTGGAATCTGACACGATACGGGATTACAAGTGTAGATCCTAAGGAATTGATGTATAGAGTCTGAGCATAAAATTGGAACCTCTCCCTCTACCAACGTCTTATCTTTTCTCGGCTTACTCACAACCGTTCACACACAGTGCTGTCCTTCCTGGTTGTTTGAGTCATTTTTTCAGTGACCTGGAGAACTCTCAGTTCATCCAACACGCAAGACTGCAATTTGTGTCAACTTTCAACAGTGGTCATTTTTTCCGTACCTTTTTGTTTGTCACTCAAAAAGGATCTGATCATTTGCCATGCAAGGTGCCGTGCATTGGGTGTCAAGCCCGGCAGTGAAAATCCAAGATAACGTTTGGGTCGTTCCCACAGCTGACACCTTCATCACTCCTGTGCAGGCTGGATGAAGTCCTTTGGGAATCTCCATCCCACATGACTCGAAGACTCGACATGATACTATATGGCTAACCGAAGTTCAACATTGAGGGTATGTATGACTCTCTGACCGTCTGACCATCTGAGAAACCTTGGATCAGTTTTGGGACCCAACTAATTCTGGCAAATGTTTCAGTGATGATTTGGGAGAATGGCTTTGGACACCCCAAGTCATATCTTCCAACATATGAAGGTGTTCACTGGTTCATTTCCGGAGGCAGATCTTGGGAAGCAAACTCATAGCGTATCTCTTAAAAGCCAGCTTTCTCCGGTGCCACTTCTGAATTCCAGACCGCCTTGCAATGGCCAGTGCATTATGCCCCAGATTTACAGTAGCGTGGAAATAATGTTCGATGTGAGTATGTGCACGAGGTGCATATGTCTGGATAGTTCAAAGGGAATGACGTTCCCCAAAACATAACATAAGGAACATGTTTTAACTTAGACAACTCTAACACCTCTTAAACACTTGCTCCCGAGATGCTTTGAGCAACATTGCACTCTAACTTCCATGCTATAAAAATGACACTGCAACCAGCAGAATGAAAGTGTACATATCATCACTTATCTTATCTAGTATTGTTGTGATGAAAAAACGTCGAACCTTGTCAAAACATCATCTTTCCCCAAGGTAGAACATCATCTTGGACTCAAGGGAATCCAGCATATACAATCCACCATCCACAAGTGGTTCTGCACCACATCTCCTGCAGTTGCCAGGTTTCCATCGTAGCCAGGATAGGCTGCAAAGCTTGGAACATTTGCCTTGGATACAAAGGGATGATGATGGTACAATCATCTATCTAGTTGCATTGTCATTGACAAACATGACAAAAAAGAAGGGAAACACACAAATATGTACAGAATTACAAATATATATATATATACACATCATCATGCATGTCGTTCTTTGGCAATCTAAGCGCAGCAGGATTTGAAGATAACACAAAATACAGTAAGTAATGCCAATGAGCGATGCATTCTGACCAAGGATTCCCCAACTAGATATATCATATAGGCACTGTGGGTACCTTTTGTCAAGCTCCCCAAAATTCTTAGAATTACGGTTGACTTCTGGAGTCAGGTCATGTGTGGTGGTTATAAGGCTTTTGTAGCCTTTAGGGATGATTCTGCTATCATCTTTGTCGCTGTTTGATGAACTCTCAGGATAATGAATGGGACTCAAATCAAACAGTTTTTGATTCCAATAGCACCTGCTACACCTACGTGACCTATCTAGTGAAGTTCCTCTTTCAATCAACCTCTTCATGGATCCGAGGTGCAAGGGAGATGATGCCACAAGAGATGCGGGCCCCGGTGGAGTCATGGATAACCATGGCACGCAGCAACCTGGGGGTCAGCTGTGTACAACAGCAAAAGCCGCTGGCAAAGCAAA
This sequence comes from Breviolum minutum Mf 1.05b.01, assembly GCA_000507305.1. NCBI lineage: Eukaryota > Dinophyceae > Suessiales > Symbiodiniaceae > Breviolum > Breviolum minutum. Next base: position 96,183 of record DF239916.1, on the reverse strand, counting down.
TCAAGTCGAAAGGAATGGTGACATGTTCAGGTCGTTTGTATCTTTTCAAGGGGTTGTGTGACTTTCTGGGAGTGGTAGCTTGCAGCTTGCAAGTTGTGAGGTTCAGGCCATAAACGATCATGATGGTGATTGGACTAGGAGTTTCTGAAAAAAGGGTGTCGTCTCCAAAGCAACCTTTCCACCAATGGGTCACTACCTTGCTGGTTTCCTATACGTATATAGCCATATATGTTTCATGCTTCACCGCTTCACCCATCTTCGCCCAATGACTACTCTCGGGTCCCTCGACTAAGTCAAACTAGCTTCCTGAGTTTATCTACAGTATATATATATATAGATCTAAATATTAGGCCCTATAGGAATGCAAGTTTTCTCGAAACCGCAAAGAAGTCCAAAAAAGAAATTATACCTGCAGATGTTGTGAATGCTTGTACCATCTTGTACCACTGGTATCCTATTGAGGAACTTTCTGGTCCCAAGGATTTTGCCTCCAGAAACCACGTTAGACTTTGGCTGAGCTACACATCTGACGCGCTCAAGCCCGTGGCCACCGCCACATCGCTTCTGGCATCAGTGCCAGTGGCGGTGGAGTTATACCTCATTGTCGTGGCTTCAATTCAGCAAGATGATATCAAAAATAACATTGCAGCACCTGCACATGTCTCATGTAAGCTTTACCGAACACTATTTCGATGTATTTTGCAGTTTTCGGCCAGCAAATGGGTCATTCCTGTACGCCTGAAGAAATAAGTCACTTGCACCTCGAAGAGATCACTTCTGTGTGGAATCAACGGTCACGACTGGGTGCATTTGACACACCCTTGCTGTTTTTCGTGGGTTCTGGGACTTAGGACTTAGGATCAATTGTATTGGTATTAAGTTTCTGGCAGGGGTATGGTAGGGCACGGACCGGAAAAATGGAGCGATTTTCATTTTCGAGTTGGTTTGGTGGCTTCAATGTGAGCCCTCGAAGTTGATGGCTTCTGATCATCGCAAGCTAGACATGATAAAGCAACTGGAGTTGCCTTTGACATGCTTTGACGCCATATTGTCATATTGTTTGAATATCATCCCTCTATGGATTTGGTACAAGTTTCGCACTTGCAAGGAAATGAAAAACATACTACATAAATAGATAGATGATTTGAGAGTTTGGGTATCTTCTTTGGTAAACGCTGGGTAAATTATATTAAATCGTCATGATTCCCAAACTGAATTCACCTTTCACAAAACATTTCAAGGTTTCGAGTTCCGCCTGCGAGCCTGGAATAATAATCGATACCCCGTTTCAGCTTGCCATCATCGAGATGCATCACAGTGAGCCATGGATCAGTGGCATAGTCACTGCTATCCCAATAATGACCTGAAATGATGTGTCTAGTGTCTGATCAGTATGTTCATTGATAAAACTCGATTGGGAAATTGATGGATTTTGGGCAAATCAGATTTGGACAAAACAGTAGGGCCAATGGTGCTGAAACTTTCAAACCTCAAAACGCAGATGTTCTTTGTTTTTTTGGGAGATGGATTTTGGATGGCTTTGGCATGGATTCACATTCAACCATGAGCCAATGAAACGGTGAGCAGTTTCTCTTCTGCACATCATTGTATGTCCAACATGACGAATGATTTCAACATGTATAACTAGCATTGTATAATTGGCCACAGATCAAAAATCCAAAGTCACCTCCAATGGTACTTGCATCACTGCAATCTGTGCCGACGTGAATGTGAACTCCACAGCAGTTGGCCGCTGTGCAGGTCTCAGAAAGGCCGCCACAGTCAACTAATGGATGGAGGGTCAATGTTTTGATGCTATACAGCAAACTAACAACGTCAGCCACTTGAAAGAAATTAGGATCAAACGTGGCATTACACATTACAGACTAAGATGTATGAAAAAGTGCTTTGATGTGGGTACACCTACCTAAAGGTTTTTTTTTCTAAGACATGCCCTACAGTCACATGCCCTGAGGTCATGTTGTTTCATTAGAGGTCCTAGGAACTTGTCTCCATCAAGCAGCATAGGCTCATCAGAAGGCAAAAGTCGGACCATTTGAATTTAAAGGACCATTCCCATAGGATCCATGGGATTGGTATATTTACCTACATTTGGTTTATTTTTATAAAAATCAACCATTCATGCAGGTAAAAATACGAAAAAACCATGGATCCTATGGGATTTGAAGGACAAAAATGCACCAAAAACACTGGACCGACCGTTTCACGGTCGTGCATCATCCGAGGCACGTTGGCACACTGAGGGTCCAAGCCAGAGAGGCTCCAAGATAAGGTCTGTGTCCCCATGGCATCTGCGGCAGCTGTTTCGAGGGCGGTGCGGTTGGGGATGGTTGGGGCACTTCTTTGAGTGACAAGAACACAACTCCCAAAACCCTCATGATCGATGTATTTCTCGGATAAACACATACACCACCAGTAAACACTTGCGATGCAGTAGCTATGCAAGTGGCACTACTACAAAGTGAGCGATACTTAAGGACTAAAACTTTCTCTCGGCTGCAGAACAGCTACTACCGTTGGTCTAAATATGTGTATATACAGGATCTTCATTTACTACTGTATTTGAATAGTAATTCCGATACTGTGCCCGATTGCTTGGGTTTCAAATGTCGCTTGTAGCAGCCCCAGAACAAGCACCAGCAGCACCAACATCAACGTCATCAATAGAATCATCATCATCATCTTCATCATCATCATCATAGTCATTCTCGTCGTCACATCACCGACATCATCACAATCATTATCATGATCATCATCAGCGTTACCTTCTCCATCATATGGTCGTCGTGATCATCATCAGCAGCATCATCATTGTTGTCATAATCATCATAATCATCATGATAATATCATAAGTGTGGTCTCGTCATCATCATCAGCAGCATCATCGTCATTGATAAGAATGTCAGCATGTCTTCTACCATCATCATGAGGAATAACCAACAACTCAGCGGCATTCCACCTGAGGAGCTAATCACCGACATGAAGCCATCCACGGTGAGGTCAGAATCGGAGCCCGGGTACAATGACCAACTGGACACCTGAGGTCCGCTCCGGTGGTTGAAATGTAGCTTCAGCAAAAATTGGAACTTTAGTATCATCGGGGTTTTAATGATGATCTATTCAACATAGCTGCTTCCCATAGTAGCAAAGCATCATGTCGTACACTCATATTTTCAGAAATTCTGGTGGTGATTGTGAAGACCTCAAGACCACTTGAACTGCTGTTTGTTTGAAGCTTTATGTAAGGCATCATTCTGGTTCTTTTTGAACGCAGCTATCCTAATCTGATTTCAGTTGCTGCCTGGACAGTCTTGCAAGAATTCCCGAAAGAGCAACTGACCTGTCTACTATATTTGGTCTATTCGAGTCAACGCATGAAAGCTTCGAGAGTCAGCCAAACTTCGGATCAGTCCAAAAGAGGGTTCCATCACAGCACGTCACACACGACTCACTTGGTCAAGAAGCCAAAGCTTCACTAACTGGCATCATGATCTGTGCACACGCAATGCGTTGGCCGGTGAAATCATGGATCCTTGGCGGTAGTCGCAAAAATGCATACAAGGTTCAAAACAGAGCTATACATTGTTTGATCTTTTTTTGGTATACAACACTTACCATGTTTGATGCTTCATGTTTAATGCTTCATATTTATTTGATGCTTCATTTTTGATGCTTCACATTTTGCTAAAACAACTACTACAAACAAATACAAATATCAAATATACATATTATAATTATATAAACGATTGACACTTACCTATTGACATAGACGTATCCCTCGAATGCACTGCAACCACAATGTGCATATCCACATGTCTGTTTGCAGTTACCTGACCAACTTGACCCAAACATCTTTGCACTTGGACCTTTCATGGGTTCAATGATCGATGCATAGGATGTACTTGGGTTCCTGTTCAACAAGTGTTGTATGTCTTCATATCTCTTCAAATACTCTCCGTCCAACCAAAGCAGTAGGGCGTAAGCCCCTCGAAGTAAAGTGTTGTCCAGAATGATGCTTAAAGTAAGTGTCCACATCCATGATTGCTGGAGAGAGGGTAACATACAATCTAGCTGATTCATTTGCTTTATCGGAGAGACATGACAACGACAACCGCAGGTGCCATACCAGTAGACTGGTCGGTTTATAAGGACCCCCTAGAACTACAGCTTGATGAAACACGGATTGACTGATGCAGTACTTCCTTCCAATTAACATGGATTGAAATGCTCTTTACCAGGATGAACTTAGTGACAAGGCTCACCATGGCTCGGTGGTTAATGGCTGAGGTGTCAAGATAGGTGGTGACTTCAACTCCACTCGTAACGGCAGGCATGCCACCGCTGGTGTTGTACCTTGGGGAAGGAATCTTCAGATATCCTGGATACATGGACACTCATTCTGAATGCGAGTGGAACATGTGTTTTTGATTAGAAAGGCGATTTTCTATAAACAAAAATTACTGTGAATGGAAATATTCGTGAATTGAATTATCTATTGGGGATCCACCTTTGATTGTAAATACCAGGCTTCGAGGGGTTCAAGCTTTGGAAAAATCCCGGGATCCATACAAACAGGATCCTTTGGTCCAAACTGGCCATCTGAATCAAGCAATCAATTTACAACTAACCACTTGGCCCGGTAAAAATGTTTCCCCACCAAACACTGAGCTTTTCAACACATACGACAATCATATCATCATATCCTTTAACCCTCGCAAGATCCAACTATGTACTTGCCGGTTTCCATCACTTTTAATCTATAGTCAAACAGGCCAATCTTTCCGGAAAGAGCTGAACACCTTTCCAAACAACAACATGTTTTTATGACGATTTTCCGCCAAGGTACATGACGGTCGACCAGGGGTCTGTTGACTCTTTGTCCGAATCCCAGAAGTGACCGCCAATGGATGAGGCATCGCTGCAAGTTTTTCCCACATGAATGTGAATACCGCAGCAATTGGCTGCAGTGCAAGTCTCCTAGTCCGTCCAGTAGGATCGGTATGTTTGTATGTTTGCAGTTGGGTTTGGAAGGTCAAAGTGATGGAAAAAATACCCACATCTGAAAAAGGTTGGTAGGCCAAGACTATGGCAACACCTAAATCATTAAGATCATGTCAAATTGATTGACTAGATCCACATAGAATTAGGAGATGATGGTAATAGTGGGCTAGCTCGAACTATAGATTGGCCACAGCGGAGTACATAATCAATCGCTGATCTAAGAAATTGATGAACATAAATTCAAAAGAGGCGCAGTTCTGATACTATAGTGGACTGATACAGTAATCATATTGTGCAAACAACGCACGGACAACCAAATAGACAGCTACAGAAACAACTTCATCTGTTTGCGGTGCTTTCACAAAACAAAAACACCATTGATGACACTTATATAAGCTCCAGAAACAAGAAGCTTGCAGCTTTAGGACACATCGTGTTCTTCTGATGTCTGCTTATGAGATCCCTCATGCATAACATGGTTTAGCAGTACCTACTGTAATATATACACATCCCTGCCCCGACCCCAGATATGTGCTGTGGAATATGCTGGTACAAACATGCATCAATCTTGCATCTTCTTCCACAATCAGATGGTCGATGCGGACCATCATAACATCAAAAAAATATCAGGTAGGGATAGCATTCCAATTCTACTATAGATTGCATCCGGAATCTGGTCAAATCTCATCTCAGATTCACAATTTCACACTAAGTTAATAGATCTAAATAGGGTTCCCACCAGAAATCTCAGACACCAAATTATGGTTCCCAGTTTGGTCACTTCGATCCATCCAAGCTTCACTGCAGCGCTCATCTAAACCACTGTCGAAAATCCAGGAAAGAGTTTGGATGCCGAACCTGTACACCGTTGTGAAAGTAGATGACGCAGCCCCCAAAAGGTGGATTAGGATACGGGGCTATGATAAACCAATACATGGGACTTGCGCCATCGATCCTTTCCAGGTGATGTAAATGAAGCTTCGTGTAGTGCCATCCCAGCCAGTGGCTTCTGTCAACTTTCACTCAAAACCCGAATGATTCCTGGCTAATGATAAACACGTTGAATAAACAACAGTTGTCTTGTGCTATTAAGCAGCTTGTGCAACAGTCACAACTATTTTTGACCAATTGGGTTTTTGCCAACTCAAATTCTTATGAAACAAACACAATCGCAGAAAGTTCCTGGCTGAAAACAGCCAGCTCCTCAAACCTCTCGGGAAAAATCTCGGGTTTTTTCAGCAATTCTGTTGCAGGATCAAGTCACCCAGAGGCCACGTGCATGTAGCCCATGGTTTGGAGATTTCCCGAGTATCCCGGGTATGCGCTGAAACCGGACACCGTGGCCTGGCAGACAGAAACCCTGCCCATGGGGAAGTAAGCTGAACACATAAGACCTTTGGATTTAGTAGATAAAGTGATATCATTTGTTGTTGAATCATGGTGGTATGTCAAACCAAATCTCTGAAAGCATGAATTCATGCATAAACTCGTACACAACTCTTTGGACTTTTTGTTCAGTATGCGGCCAAACTTGTCTCCTGAAGTCCTGTTCCAAGCTGCACCTCACTAATGATTCCACAGGCAATTCTTCCACCAGTGAAATCGTGAATAACCATGGCTCTGCCCAGAATATCTGATTCTTCCTTGGATGAGAGGGATGTATCGGGATCCACAATTGACATCAATTGACAATCTCTTTGGTAGATTTCCCTAGAAACTAGTAATGACGACAGGGATCGTCACCACTTTGGTAGGAAAGTGTGCCTATGGCACACCCTTTACTTAGAATCTGTTTAGAGGTATGACGATATGACCATCCCTGAAAGGCAAGCGAAGCAAATGGAGTTGATCGACACCCCAGGATTGTAGTTCGACTTCTGAAACGTGAGACAATACCAGTATGAAGGTTGGAACATTCCATAATCCATACATATTTCAACACATTTTCAACATATCACTACATCATACAGCTTCATACAGCTTCCACAGAATATGTGGCTGTGACACCTAAATCAAGTGAATCGAAGTCCCCCCGGAATTTATACACATCTCTTTATCTCCTCTGCAAACCGGTGACAGGGGACAGGCATGGAGCCCCATCATCTCCCATCCATGTCCGTAGATTCGTAGATCCCCTGAAGGTCTTTTCACGACTTTTCACCCCGAGCATCCAAACCAGTAGCTACAGTCAAGCTGGTTGTGGTGCTTGGACTGCTGCTTGCGTTGTACCTCGGGTATATCGTTGAGAGTCGACTCATGTTAAATGATGCATTGCGGAAACCAAACCGTGCAAAACGGGTTCGAAAAAACTTCAAATCGAAAGTGAGGCTCAACAACTTCAAAAATTTTGGTTTATATAACTCCTTAATTCCCAAGATCCAGGTTGTTGGATGATGGAATTATTGATGTATGCCAAGTGGCATAACAGTCAGCCATGGATCCGTGGCATAGGCTGTAGAGTTCCAGTAGTGACCTGCAACAAATGGCTACCAATGATATTTGGGATAAACATGGATGAACCAACTTCCACCAACTACTAGAGGTCTGAAAGGGTACCACGGTTCAACATATCTCAACTTTTCCATGACGATTTCAAAAGCATTTACCAATTTCCGGAGCAGCCAGAACAGAATCAGCTTGCGAATTTCAATAGAAGCCACGATTCAGCAACCAGCAACCCTGAAGAAGAGTGGTTTATCATGATGGGGCCTCCAACATCTGCAGCAGTTGAGGATGTCTTGCCCTGATGAATGTGGACACCGCAGCAATTCGTGGCCGTACAGGCCTGCCAAACAGGTCACCAAAGGGTATCGCTTATGCCACTTATGTCGTTGGATTTCCCTCAGTGGAGTTGTAAGACTGAAAACGCAATATGTCGTGACATGTCATGATCGTGTATGTTGCCGTACTCAACTTGCGTGATCTTGTTTGCATCCTTTGCTTTGAATGGTTCATCTTTGATCTTCTTGAAAATTGCTAAACGCTCCCAGTACACTTTTTCGTCAGGATAGTTGGGTCTCTTACAAAACGAGACCCAGTGGCCCAGTGGCAATGAAACATATCGAATCCAAAGGACTTGGATTGGTTTGAAATCTCCAGAACTCCGGGTTTTGTCCTATCAAGTGGATGCACAGGATCCATTCCACCCAACCACGCTCCAGTTGAATGGTGCTTGAATGAAGATTGAAATCATTGCTGAATCAACGCACACCATTGCGGTACGGTGGAGCTTTGGTGCAGGGTTTAGAGAACCATCAATGCAATCAAGGCAGATGCTCTGCGTCTACCCAGGAGGAACACTATTTCCAAATCCAAGCCCCACCTGTACAATACACTTCAAGCGCTGCTTGACGAAACAACTTAACCTTGGAACTAAAGTACATATTCACATATACTGATACGTACATGTGAGGACTGAAATAGATCTCAAAACGCAATTTGTCGGAAAGTTCTTTTGGAGGAGCAAAATGGCACTTTTGGTGCCTCTGAGCAGCGCGAGTCAACGCTGGACAGCGACCAAGAGAGCGTTTGAACTCCATCAGAGCCTGACAGGTCTTGCGCTTGAGAGTCTCAATGATTGAAATGCTGAAACGATCTGTTTTTGCACTCAAGTAACAATGTGAAAGCTGTATGCTGAGAAAAAGGTTCGCATAATGAATGAACATTCAAAACTCACCACAAACACAGTGTGCGTTTTTTTTGAATACAAGCCAGTTGCATGTATCATGTACTTAGATCGGAAAAACATTGAAGGAAACTAGTTAGTTGGCAATTAAAGTAAATTGACTTTAGGAATATTCAACCTGATTCAACCGTTGACCTTTCCCTGCAATCAAAAAATCGGCCAGGAGCTTTGATCATTGCTCAGCTGGAGTTAAAATTGGATCTAAATCAAGGAATCCGATGTCAAGACCCCAAAGAATGGAAGCAAGGTCCCCTTTTGTTTTCTTGGTATTCAGATGAAATGCATTGACGATTCAAAAGGGTTTCCCGGTTTCCCCCTAATCTTTCAAAAGCCCAGAGACTCATCACGGACATCGCTCCAGACACGCTAGACAAGTCCCCTGCCAAACGGAGATGGGGATGCATCAGGACAAGAAAAGTCTGGACACCGTCTTGTTCAGAACCACTGGGACTATTGTTTGTTGAGGCAACACAAAACCAATACAGTAATACAGTAATACAGTACTGGATATCTATTCTCAAGGAAACATCGTATCAATAGACAGAATCGGACATGTAGGTTTGTGATATTTAGTAATATACTATATATACTGATATGCTGTGTGATTGCAGAGTCTTTCGGTTCTTTCCTATTTTGAAGCATTGTTTAGACACTCAAAACAATGGCCTCACAGTGGAAGGGGGGATCCAAAATGTTGCAAAGCAGCAAGTCATCATTTTTAGGGTTCGTGTTGAACTTTGGGGCTGTACAGGACTTTGCAAAGCAAAGTGTTCGAGAAAATTGGTGATACCAAGATTAAGCTTTTTGGATGCAGTGGCCATCAAATAGAAAGTGATCGAAAATGTTAATGCAGCAAAGCCGAAAAACATTGCATATTTGCTCAACATCTGCGTCGACAAGATTACTTGTCATGCAAGAATGGCTCCGCAAATCAACACTTAGGCTTCGAGGACGACCCAACACGCCAATACTTCATTCTGATTCACAGTCGGCTTTTGATTTCGCGAGTCTTTTCTGTCTTGAGTCCAGGAAGAAAAGGCGCCAAGACCAGGGCTTTAGACGTATATCTCTATCTAAATATATATACATATAGGTAATCGTGTATATTAATATTGTCTTCGTACCATTCATGCTAACAACAACAACAACAACAACAACAACAACAACAACAGCAACAACAACAACAACAACACCAACATCAACAGCAACAACAACAGCGGCAGCGGCAGCGGCAGCGGCAGCGGCAGCCGCAGCGGCAGCGGCAGCGGCAGCAGCGGCAAACACGGATCATATTTGATGCAAAAATATGAGTTCGGCTTTGATCGGCCTGTGTACCCCGGATAAACCCCAAAGCTTCCGACGATGGCTGCACCATTAGCCAGACACAGGTGGCCTTAGGATAATGATGCCGATAAATATGATAAAAATACATGATGAGGTTGGTGATAGACTGTGGCCTACATAATGGACTTGGAGATACTGATGCTGATTTGGATGCTGTTGATGATTCTGATGACGATTGATGACAAATGTTGTCTACATCGTCTATTGTTGTGTGATGATGGAGTTGGCTGTTGTTGTAGATATTTGTGATAATGCCGATCATAAAGACGTAATCATAAACACTATGGTTGACCCACACACACATACATCGCAATGAGACTGTGTGTACTGTATACCATGCAACAATGATGGATTTGGTGATGAGGATTGTCATGTTGGCGATAGGGATGCAACTGAATAATCATGACGATGTATGGTAGATCATTAATTTAATTAACCATTCACCATTTTCAAACAAAATGGCAGGCCTCTTTGAGATTCTCCCTGAATAAAACCATCCAACTGGCGATTAGCACAATATTTCTACGAGTTGACTAGTTGGGGAGGAACTACCCATCACAAGAAGAAGTTTGTTGTTGTTTCCGAGGGAAAGCGTGCTTGGAAAAACGCAACAATATAGTATGGGCATCTATGGCCGGTGGAGCTGCCTCTCAAAGTGCTGACTGGTAGGGATGCAGGCCGATATACAAGATTTACATAGAGTTCCATTCACAACCATGAACCTTGCTTGCCAAGAATGGTCTTCCAACTTCAGAATGTCTTCAGATGGTGTTGACCAAAGCAAGGATCCAAACACTTTGCACAATAATTCGAAAGCTTTCAGAAGGAGATGATTTCTCTGTATGACCAATGTCACTGTGGCACCCTAGTTGGCCATTGGTTCAGGATGGTTAAGGCTTCCACTCCGGATGAACGAGGTGCATGTTAACTTTTCTCTCCATCAGTTTCACTTCTCCCATATCCCCCACTTGTTTGTTTTGGCTTACCATCAATATGTACCCTTCGTGCATATCGAGAAGCCTAGCACAAGCACAGACACAGACCAAGGTGAAGCCATGAGGTGAGACACAATTCAACGATTTGAGCTGGTACTTGACTTTGTCGAGTCCACTGTACTATGAGCCAAGAATTGCAAAAAATTAAGAATCTAATCCAAATTCCTGATACCTCAAGATACCTCAAGGTGCTTTTCACATGAAAGCATTGCACAATTTGGATGATACACAGATTGACATGCTTTGCTAGACTTCAAGTGACCCATCCAGGTGTTTATCAAGGATTGGATACAAACTTTAAACCTTTAAATGTCTGGTTTGAGATAAATAGATGTATCTGAGGAGGTAACTTTGGTGCTGGATCCAGTAAACCTGTAAAACCACATGAGTTTATGTGAGTCAACTCGTTCCTCATCGCTAAGCAAGACCCCTCCCCTATGATGTGGCCAAAGTGCGAAGAAGAATCCAGCTGGCGCTGTCAGCATCTGGAGGAAGAAGCACCTATTGTACATGTGGAAAAGAGAGAAGTGAAGATAAATAAATATAATGTGTGTATCATTGTATTATGTCTAGTAAGTAATTACCAGTAGAAGTAGTAGTAGTAGTAGTAGTAGTAGTAGTAGCAGCAGCAGCAGCAGCGGCAGTAGTAGTAGTAGTAGTAGTAGTAGTAGTAGTAGTAGTACAAGTAGTAGTACAAGTAGTAGTAGTAGTAGTAGCAGGAGGAGTAGTAGTAGTAGTAGTAGCAGCAGCAGTAGTAGTAGTAGTAGTAGCAGTAGTAGTAGTAGTAGTAGTGGTAGTGCTGGTGCTAGTGATAGTGGTAGTGCTAGTACTAGGGCATCATGAGCGCATCCGTTTCAGACACCCACAGACAGACCTACAACACAGCCACGGCTGATCTCTGGGACCTGGAAAACATGACATGCCTCATTAAATTTACGAGTAGCTGGCCGTTCAGCAAATATGGTAATGGCACACAGTTGGAGTGCATGCTCTCCGGTTCCGTCACTGTGATCTTGATTTGCTAATGGTATTTCACTTTGGAACAACGCCCACCCTTCACCTCCTTGATTGTCAGGGATACCCTGGGTGTGTGGTGAAATGATGTCCGCCATGGACAAAAATATATAGATAATATATATTTTTATATAGAATGCCCCAACTCTAATTTGCACATTGTCTGCAAGCGGCATTGAAACATGGCTTTTTCACCTATCAAGGGCACCTATTGACAGGAATCAAACTCCCAAAAGTCAGGTTCCCTGAGGCTTGTCACGGGAGTTTATACCCAAAGTCAAGCAAGAATTGAGCTGTTTATTCTGTAGATGCAAATACTTGTTGGATCCTTTATAATAATTAAACAAAAAACATCTTCGAGAGTTGTCTACTGTCAAATTTCCGGGCTGAACCTCTTGGACAAACCCGGGAGACTCTCATGCTTGAAAAATAACCTCCCAAGATCTCCCAAACACTTTCTGCAAAAACTCGACCCTGTTTGCACCAGTTTCTTATTGGGTTTGTCACTCAACTCGAAGGAAGCAAATCCATCTCAACAAAGGGTCATCCAACAGCAACAATCTCGTGCACACACCTACTCAGTACAGTGGTACTAGTGGCAATATTCCATATGCCGACATGATCCTTGACTTTGAGGTGTGTATTGGATGACAGTTTCCGTTCCCATCATGGCAAACCTCAAAATCAGCATCCGCTTTGGAGTACCCAAATTCCGGCAAAACTTGCTTGCAGTAGTCAATTCAATTGTATCAATTTCTGATTTAGATATCAGTTCCCACCCCTCGCCGCAGCGACAAAAACACCTCGGACAGCAGCGGCCGGCGCTTCAGTAGCTCCTCCTGATGGAGCGTGGCCAGGTGTAGTGGCAAATATCACATCATATCCAGGGTTTCAAATGGTTTCACATATGGTTTCTCCAAAATCCAACCCTTAGGGCCCGTAAATCTTAGCTGCCCCCCAGTAGGTAAGAAACTTGTGGCTTTGTAAAGAGTTTCTTTCTTATACAAATGCCAAAGTATTCATTGTTCATTAAGAACTGATAGCAGGGAAGCAGGGTGGTGTCTGCAATCTGCTATTCTGATAAAATTAGTATTTCCATTTAAATACCAACCTACCCAACCTACAAGTAGCTCAGTAGCCCTGAAATAGATGTGTTCCATTAATTTCCCTGTCTGCCACGATACACTGCTAAAACCTGCTGCCGCCTCTGTCCAACATCGTCCGCGACGTTTCCATCGTCGGGCCCGGCAGCATAGAGTGGCCTGGGTATGCTCCGAACCCACTCCTCACCACCATCACTATCATCCACGATCCACAATCCATCATCCGTTATCAGCATCAACAACATTAACCATCCTCCGTCTACTTGCAAAGCTCACTTCTTCTACTTGGACGTCCATTAGTGTCTTTGTGAAACTTCGAAGGGTTTCCAATTTATTTTTGCCAAGCATCCTAGACCTCAAAAAAGCGCAAAATGACCGAAACGCGTTTTAAACATCCCTATCCCTTTTACGACATGAAACCCCAACCGGCCTGAAACTGGACCATTGGAAGCTCTGTCCTAAGCTCTGGTGGTGGCTATTGGATGCTATTCGGATCTATTTTGGCTATTTGGGATGAGAATGAAGAGACTAACTCAGCATAAAATTGCTGAGTCTGAGTGTTGTTTCGAGACCAAGTTCTCTCTCTCTCTCTCTCAAGAGCAGCCTATACTCAATTCTCTTATGCCTCATCCAGAACCATTCACTGCGATGCATCCATTTTTGTAGCCTTGAAAAAACGTGAAGTCTGAAACAGCTAACAGTCGCTCTATATTTCAAAGTCATAGGTCATAGGTAATTTGGGGGACAAGTAGGAAGTCAGAAGCACTCATGTTTCATGTCGTTATAGGTCTGCTTGCGGCCTACGATCGTTCCCTTTGCCACCAATAAGCGACCTGGAAGATCCCGTAAGAATGTCAGAACAAAATTATGGCTAGTTGACATCTTGTTGACAAAGTGCCCCTCCAGAACCTTTCGATAGATTGAAATTCCAACAAGTGATGGTGATTGAGTTCTTGGATCAGTCAAATACAAGACACATGTTGGATTTTTCTTGCGCTTTCAAAATCGCTTAGACATAATGATCAATCCTAGATATGCACCATTAATCAACATTACATCATCATGTTTCACAACGACCCACAGAAAAGCCTCGACACTTCCACCCTTCAGCTTTCCTTCCCTTCATGGTTTCAATTTGAGAACCAAACAGGTTGACTCAGCATTTTGAAGCATTGAGACAGGTTTAGTCTATGGAAAGGAGAGATCTCTCTGTCTGACTGTGTTTGTTGATGGTGGATCCAAGAATATAGATGTTGTAGATGTGAAGCGCGAAGAACATGGAACAACGCCTAGCAAATAAGTTCAAATGGATGGCACATAAGAATCTTAAAAAGTCATCCCAAATTGTGGATTCCGGACTAGCTGTAGTTAATACCTTGCATCAACCCTTCCATTGAGTTTGGTGATTTTGCTATATGATGCTATATGTTGCTAATGTGCATTCTGTTTACTGATGTCTTTTGGTTTCCGTGCGAAAAACTGGAGAACGATAAATCATGGATACAGTACGATCACTGGATGGTTTACAGTGTAGTTCATGTTATTGAGGTCATGCACACCCACATGTTGTTGCTTTCGGTTGCTTCAAAGACTCAGGCGTCTTGGGGCCATAAGCTCCAGATTCAACATACCTCCACTTCCTCCGCAACTCTTGTTTGTGTCATCGACTTCCGCATTGTTCTCATAAAACGGAAAGACTGAAAACCCTGCAGCACCTCAGAACTCAGACCTTCAGTAATTTTTGCGCTTCACTTTTGACTGTGTTTTTACTGCAATCCTGGCTCCAATCTTGTTGTGTGAGGCGAAAACCTGTGACATTGCAGGGGATTAAGTTTCGATCAATCTCTCCCAAAGCATGCAAAAATCACGCTTTCTACCTTTCCTCGACAGCTAGGAACCTTTTTCTCGTGGCGTGCAGTGCAACGACGAGACCCTGAGAGTAGACCCGGAAAACCCGGGGCCCTTCACAGGCTTTGAGCTTCTGCAGCTGTACCTGTGAGGCAAGAAAGTTGAAGGATAATCAAAAGCCACCAAGTCCTAAGGGGTCCAAAAGGATCCATTGTGCATTGCAGAACTACTGTTGAACTTGTTGTGTACTGCACCCTCGAAGTAGTTGCATGATAATACATGTCTGCACAAATGTATATCTGCACAAGTGTTTACATGAAAATTGTTTGTACAGGAACCTAGTTGCGTTGTCTACTTGATGGTTCAAGCTTCTTCCATATGCTTCAGGGAATGGAGCATCCGCTGAAAGAACACCACAGTGATGCTTATGAATTATGAACCGGAAGGGTTGTTTTCTTTCGATGAGCGTAAGAAAGGAAAATCTTCCCGCATGGTCGTTTACATCTAGCATGTTCTTTCCTGTATTGACACTACCATGAAATGAAATGAACTGTTAGATCGTTGACGAAAAACATTCAACACTGTCTGGGTGAACTCCAATAATTCACCAAGCCAGCCTCACTTTGATTTATTGATATATATATATATAGTCAGTTTCACCCAGGATCACAGAAGTTCCAAGAAGTTTCCATCCCTCGTTGGTTTGGTAACTTGGTACCCTTCCCAAACCCATCAGCTTTGCCACTTTTTCAACGTTTCAGTGGCAGTCCCAAAGGTTGGGGTCACCATATGCCCAACTCCAACCAAGGTCTGCTAGACCTGGTGAGAGCTCAAGATGAATGAGATGCGGCTGTCACGAGTTTCTGTTGATATTGGATGGTTGCCGAACTGTTGGGAAAAAACAATCCTTTTGGATGATTTGACTTCTGTGGCATTGTGAAATGCAAATGGACTGACGTATGGCACCTATGGCATAAGGTTCACGTTCACATGTTGCCTCATATCACTGTGACAAGAAATCTTAGTTCTGGAAGATCATGGTGTACAACCACAAAAAACATGCCTGGATACACCCTGTAATGATTCCGGCAATTTTGTAAAATAAATTGTGCACAAAACGGATTTAGATTATTTTAGATTTACATTGCTTTCTTCACATTGTGTGATCGTTCTCCATCTTCTCGCACACTTCCAGTAGGTACTTGCACACAAGGATCCTTTGAAGAGGTGCTAAGCGCATCTTCCATTCAAAAGTCGGCAAATCATTCAATCGTCTTTGATGACGATGACGATGACGATGACGATGACGATGACGATGATGATGATGATGATGATGATGATGATGATGATGATGATGATGATGATTATCATTATTATCATTATTATTATTATGATTATTGATTTTTTGGCACCTTTCGAACATTCTGGCACCCGGTGGGCCATGATAAATCCACCAAAGCAGCAACCCAAAAATATCTGCAGAAATCCAACGTAACTAAAGCATGATGGGGTTGGCATCATGCCCAATTCTCATAATCTGTGCATCCCATACGCATTTGCATGCAAAGCAAACATATGCAGACATGAGGCACTCATGACTCCTGCATCATCTATCCAAGTGCCATGTTGCCAGAACTATAGCTACAACCTGAGTCTCCACGCATTTTGGTGCCTCCCATTGAGCATGACCAGAAAACCTGCGGGCCACAAGGATTGTCCAACAAGACTTGGCGGGATGCCTTTGGAACTGAATACGACTGTCTCAGGTCGCCGGACGAATGGACAAAGAACCACGCTTCGTACTCCTGCAGATGGTCGATGACACTATGACGTTGGCTGTGCCCTAAAAAAAAGAAGAGCGGGACTGCCAATGAACATTGCCACTTCCAACAAAAAGGTTTTAAAATCAAACAATAATATTTATAATTTATAATAATTTCATTTTCGGAATGTCATGGCAATTCCTTGAGTAGCTCCAATGTTGGCGCTCCTCTGACCAGTGCACCTGCCATGCTCCTGCAGTACCTTGCAGCCGGATCGAAAAAACAACAACCCAGATGGCTCCCTCCAAGCTGATGTTCTCTCCAACCGTGGCATATGCAAATGCCAGTAAACAAAATACTTTGTCAATATGTCAATTGTGGACATTTTGTTGAGCCATACTCTACTGAGCAGGAGGATTGCTGTGAATCATTGACTTGGATCCAGGGTACCCAGAAGAGTGATTTTGTAGCATTTCTTTCAGCTCCTCTTCAGTTCGATGCAAAGAAAGAAAATTGTGGGAAATGGGAAGGTATGTCCAGCAACTGCTTAAATTATATTTGTATCTTCTGAAAGGTGCGCACGCGGCATCTCCCATTGTGAGCTTTCGGTCTCCTGTGGGCTCGGATTGGCTTCCAGTCCAGTGTATAGGTGAGCTTCACAGGGTTTAGAACCATCCAGTTGACTCTTCCAAGACACCAGCAGCTCATCCTTGTTGAGATAACCAGTAATTAAAACAGCACACGGATTAACATCATGACTTTTACTGAACTGCAATAATAAGCTTCTTGAAACCATCGACTAATAAGCTATGGCTCAAAAACGCCCATAGAATATCTGATCAGCTTCATAATTAGTAACCATTAGTACCTTTCAAGAAAATGGGGCATTTTCTGGCTCACTGACCTTTCATTCATTGATGCCCTGCGAAACATAGACTTCAGAATGTGTCAAAAAAACATCCTGCCCATCGAACTTTGGACAAGATCGTTTCAAATCGCTGAAGGCCTCCGATATATATGAGTCATATCTATTGCAGTATGTATATATAATATATCTTTTGTGCAGAGGCAAAATTCCGAATATCCATGTCCATATGTATCTATGCAAATTATATACAATCCAAATGCAAATGATACGCATATTACATATGGATAGTATATAATACAAAGACAAAGATCGCATGGGACGTCTCATTCTATATTGATTGAATTTGATTGATGTAGTTTCCAAATTCAACATCTATAGACTGGGACACCTGAACATACCGTCAACTGTCTCAGCACCCCAAATCAACACATCTTTCCCAAACAGCAGCGGCTGTAAAGCCTGGTTATGAAAGAAATAACATTGACTTGGTTCGTCCCACATGACCTGGCTGACCAGTGGCTGCTTGAAGGAAGCGAGCCAAGATGGTGAGATGAACAAATGCTCGGGGTCGCATGACACAGCTTGATATGATTGATTTATAGTGATTCCTCCTGGCTTTCGTAAAGCAAAATAACCTGCGACATGAATTACTGAACTGACCAGCCAATAAATGCATAGATAGATTATATATATAACCTCATTGAACCATATTGAAACGATTGAGTCTCCAATGCAACCACTGGAACTGCTTGGGCCTTTCCAGAAGCAGCTGGTTAACGGGAGTATCAAACGATAATACACAGGCGTGTCCATAGCGGATGGATCGAGAAACTATGCTTAAAATCTGGGATGTCTTCTACCAGGCTGGATTGCACCGGGTACCTGATGGCACTTGAAGCACCATAAAATAGTCTTTTGCCATTCTAGAATAATAGATGATGTCCAAGAAAGATTTGCGTTTCCATGTCTTTTTTCATCGGCACTTTCACGGTATGGTGTTGATTTGCTTCGTTGCCAAGCTTTTCTTTCTGCCGTTCGCCTTCTGAGTGGTCCAAATCAGTCACAGCTCCTCGCTCTGGACTATGCGGTTTGTTCGATTTGCGGTTTGTCAACTCTGATTTTCTGATTTCATCTGAACATCCTAATGACATTCATCTTCAAGCATTGGGAAAGGATACATGTTTGAAGAAATGTGTCTGCCATTGTCAGCGAATCCGGGTGGTTCTCACTCACTCGTACCTTAGAAGCGCTTGATCATGGCGCTACTCAGGCATTTTACGTGCCAAAGAGCTGTATTTAAACACAGCTAAATTTGTAAGGGGCCAAAATGACACCCCAGTCTGCAACACCCCTTTTTTTCGACAACTATGTACTTCCAGTTCCAAAACCTGGAAACCTGCCTTGAAAATCCATGGTGCATGCAATGGATTGGTTTAGACTCTCAACATTCTGCTGCTGAAAATTGAGCCTTGATGGCATACAAAAGAACAATTTACAAGACATACTAGTACTGCATAGCATTGTAACATTGTATGGCTACACTTTGAATTCACATCTGGGTATCGGAACACTATAAGACAGTACCCTTGAGTATCTAAGACTTTCAGATATGCACAGTCCACATCCCGAACAGACCTTTCCAGAAAAAAAATGAGGTCCCCAACACCGGCAGCTCGGTGTTTGGGAAGGACTGAGCGGTGATGGCAATGGACCAGAAGCGGAGGGGGGAAACATGAAACATCAGCAATGCAATTCAGAATATAAATAATCAGTCTTGCTATATCAAAACTGACTCCCACCTTCTTTTTGATTCCAAAATGTCTGACTCCAATATATTATATGTATTCTATAAATTAATTGTTTATATTTGACTTGCATAATATGCACAAGTGCAAAACAAATCATAGCTGATGTCATCGGCAAAGCACTGGGCGCAATTTCGCAAATAGATTCAAATATCAAATCAACATAAATCAATACATGGTTGGAACCCCAAACAACCATCTATAAATGGATGTTTGGTGAAACAACCATTTCCTATATAAAGATTTGGTTCATCATCCAATTGAAACAACTTGAAACAACCATTCAATCATTTAAAAATGGTTGGCCTTGGGGTTCAACCGGCATCAATGAATAAATCCTGTCAAATCAAGTTGGAGGTCATCGCCTCCAACAGTGGCGACTTGGAGAGAGGATCGCTCAAGGCCACTTCATCAATCGGGATTCGGGTGTAACCACGGAAGCCGTACCTGGAAAACAATCAGTTCCCCGAGTTCAAGGAACTCCAATCATGGCAAAAGATGGGTGGCAAATGCTTGAAGTATGTTGAAGTCAAGGATCTCAAGTCTCAATTTGAAAGGGATGCCTTGAGTCCTTGAGACCTAGATCAGTTGGATCCTTGCAAGGAAAGAGCGGTTTGGGGGATTGGTTTGAGTGATGATTGGGGTTGTTGTTCTTGTCATTGAATATAAGATAATATAAATAACACAGCAAGAGACCTGAGTCACTACTTGTGTCTTCTGGTGCGTTGGCTCAGTGACGGCAACAAGTTGCATGGTAGATGACCAACTGAGGTACCTCTCGATCAATGGGATCTTTCTGACCTTCTCGACATCATTGTTGATCTTTCCTCATGAAAGCAAATGATCGACAGGACATGGCAGGAGGGGCAGAATCCCATGTCTGACTTTGAAAAAAAAACATAAAACTTCTGTACGACATGAATGGATCTTTTACAACTTTCATCCTCAGAGGGATGCACTCCTATCCAGTCTCTGGACATGTTGGTTGCTTGCTTTGCAGCTCATAAAGCAAACATAACTACCTCCCAGCAAAGTAAAGCGTCCTTTGTGGTTGTGCACATTGGGCTTGTTGCCCCAAGTTACCTGGTTCCATGGCAAACTCAAGAGCTCATGACCCTGATGAGAAATCTTAAGACAAAGGTGAAGCAAAATTGGCAATTATTCCCTGCCCAGGTGAGAAATCTATCGTGTGAAGGGAATTTTGCGCACATCTGCCAACTATCACCTCATGTCGCAGTATCTTAACGGCAAAACTATATAATTACATAATATTATATAATTGGAATGAACATCATGGCCACACCGGCCATCCCACTCTTATTGCGACCTTCAACAGTTCATGCGACACATGACTTCATGCCTTTGATACTTCGCCTTGACTTGTGGCAACTTCGGCTGACTAGAACCTACAGTAAGCTTTCGAATGTTAACTTCCATCCTGATCCATGATAAGTGAAAAAATATGTTATCTTTTCGCGGTTGGTACGCACCCGAACAAGAACTATTTTCATCCCAAAGGCAGTATCAGGAGTTGTGTCTTGCAACCCCACTATGTGTGTTGCAACGATGCTTTAGAACAGAAAGCTATGTGCTTCAAGCTACTACCATTGATCCAATGTGTTCTAGGTGATTCTTGGATGTGGGTTGAACTCAATTAAAGACAATGAGAAGTGCGATAACATCCTAAGATCCATTGTTGAAACAATCGTACATTGCAATAGTCGCGTGTGTGCTAGACTTATACCCATCCCTCCTGTAGCAAACACGTATAACCTTGCACTCCTTTCAACGACCGACTTCACCCTCGGGTGAAGATTCGTGCCTTGTGCGGTCCATCATAGTTCCAGCCCTCAGGGGCCTGGCGACAGGAGCCCATGCTAGGGTTCAATTTGGCTTACATTTGGCCGATCTTCCGTAAGCATTATACTTGTAGCATCTCGTAGCTAGTTCGAGAATTAGACATGGGAAATCCTTCGAATAATTTCCCGAGAAGGTGTTCCGTGTTGATGCTCAAAACGCTGCCTTCTTGGAAGGTACGTAAAGGATGGATGATGTCCCTGGTCCCCGTCGAGCCTCGGGACCTGACATGGGATCAACGCGCCATTCCCATTCGCCTCGCTTGCTGAATTGACCTGTCCTGGCATAAATAAAGGGTGGATGAGTAAAGAAAGGGAGATGTCGGTTTTGACTTCCCCCATCTGGTTCCCTAGTTCTGGGCGAGTTCTGATCCAAACTGACCGTTCGTCAGCTTTCAAAATCCTTTGGGCGAGTTCTAGGATGAGGTTGTTCCTAGCGACGAGGGCGATTTGGACCTCACTGAACTGATTCGATATAGCCAAAGTCAATGAACATGAAAACCAGCATCTGAGGGAAACATGAATCAATCCGTATGAATACATCAAACCAAATACCTTCGCACTGACGAATGATCCATACATCAACTGGTGATAGAGCGACACTTCAATCAGATATAGATGTCTCCATATCCATATAATAGATATCCACATGGTTCTATGTATGCATCGCGGAGCAAAGACTCCCCACTTAAAGACCACTGCCAGTCCCTCTAAAGAAAACCCCCTTTACATTCCTTTCCTCTTAATTGCCAGCACCCGGAATCTTGCTCCACCCTGTCCTTCGGATGATCCCTGCAATGTCCAACAAATTTGCCACACCGTCTGTGGGCTGGGCTCCCTTCCTGGCAACGTTGCATTAAGGCGCCCGAGTTCCCGCAGCTGTGAAAGTTCATGAAAAATATCGGCCCAGGGAAGAGAACACCCCTTGCCGGGCAATGTAGCACCTGACAGCAGCTTATTGCCATTGTTACAAAGGCTGCAACAAAAATTGTCCCCCGGGACAGAAATTCGAGCATTTCCATATTATGCATTGGACCAACCAATCCACCAATCCAATCGGGCTGGAATACTTGCCGAGTTCTACAAGTCCATGCAAGTCCCAGTCCCACGTAACTATTTAAAGATATGATGGACCCTGGCAGGAGCTGGTTTGAAGATGAGTTTCCTGGTCAAACAGGAAACTCATGTTGCAAGACCCCGTGCTTCACTGGACCATTGAAGAGAGAGAGAGAGAGAGAGAGTATGTAGTACACCCCCTCGAATCGATCGAGATAGAACCTGAACCAAAATAGAGCCTGAACATTGAATTCCTGGGGTTAAGGGGTTGTTGGTTTTAGTGTCTCTCCACGCCGCTTCTTGGCCTCATCCAATAGACACACCGGTCGGCTTTAATTGTAAACGCCCGTGGATCGTCGAACTGCGGAAAAGTCCGGTGTGGGCCAGGGATTTTGGACCCTGTATGGGTACCTCTAGTAGCAGAAAATACCATCTAAATCTTAAGAGGCATTTCA
This sequence comes from Breviolum minutum Mf 1.05b.01, assembly GCA_000507305.1. Classification (NCBI taxonomy): domain Eukaryota; class Dinophyceae; order Suessiales; family Symbiodiniaceae; genus Breviolum; species Breviolum minutum. The sequence continues at coordinate 73,369 of DF239916.1, read as the reverse complement.
AAACACAATAATATTATATAATACTATATTATATTATGTAAATAGAAAATATATGACATTAAATATACATAAAATATAACATATATATATATATATCACCGACGAATAAATAAAGGAACGTGGAAAATACAAAGACTTTTAAAGCCCAATGGACAGCAACTTTGAGTGCACGAGTCTTATAGATCCTATAGACTGTGAAACAAACTACAAACCCATCTTCAAGGAACTTCAGAGGAACTTCCCCAAGATTCGAAGGTGGAAAAAGGCATAATGACTTGATATACCCTGAGCATTAATGTAGGACGTTTTTGAAGGATATCTGAATGATGTTTGATCATATCTAACAACATTTGAGTAGTTTTGAACTCTTTTGGGGGTCAAGTCTGAGTGTGACATAATTGAATACCTGAAAGGTATGGGTTGAGAAATGTTAAGAATCTAAGATAATTAATGTAAGTCTATTCGTCAAGACCCTTCGGTCTCGCAAAAACTATCTGGGTCTGTGACTGGTCATGGCTACCGATGATGTTGTAACCTCGTTACATTGGGAGGAGCCCGCGTTTATGTAGAACACGGTAAGTCGACATGATAATTAAAACTGTCCCGAGATGTTTGTGACATCTCGAATCCTTCACCAAGATCATCAAGTCTAACATCAAGTCTATCAAACTAAATCGATCACTTCACATCTTGAACGTCCTTTCTCTCAGCAGCTTCACACTATTTAATTCCATACACCATCAGCTCATCCCTGGCCTCCCGCATGGGATCATAAAAACCGCAAACCTCATTGAAGCGACCACTCCTCGGCACACCCAACGGAAGGTGAAGATCGCGAAAGCCGAGTTGCTGGCAAGTGTTGGTTCAATTAAAAGATGAAGAAACTCCAGGATAGAAGTTGAACAAAATGATACAAAATGTATCAACATTTCATATCCTTTGCCTACCATTTCTTCGCAAAAGATCCCAACACATTGAAATAGTACGTCGAGCAGCTTGTGACCCAAGCGTTGGCCGTAGACAGCCTGGCCAGCCGAAGTAATGGAAGACTGATAGGAAAAGAGGTGGTTATCTATCTGAAAGATCAGCTGGAAGTCCTTCAAGAACGAGTTTGCTAGAAACTGTTTCGGTTTCATTAAATTCATAGCTGACCGATCTGTGCATTTATTGTATTTCTGGAATCATTTTTGTGCAGGCATCAACTTATGGGATTCTCCACTTGCTTTGCTGAAACAAATGAGCTTCACCTAACCTGGATCCTTGAAAATGAAAATGAAAGGCTTTTGGAAATCGAAGAAACAATACGTAGTGACGTATGGACCGGCAAAATGGGAACAAAAAGACATGAGTGATGTTGAATCTTGAAACCCCAATCGCTACAAAGACGTGTGATGCATTTCCTGAAGTGTTTGTAGCTTGACATCAATCTGAGTATCAAATCAATATCAGTACTCACATCCCAACTGCATGGCAAGAGTAACGTCTTAAGCTGTGGATGTATCTGACGTCAAAACCGTTGAAAAACACCGTATGAGTCAGTTATGAGACTACGTATGCAGCAGCTTGCTGATTACCAGCCACCACCTTTCCCATCATTGGTCCAACAACGTCATTGGGCAAAGTTTGTTTAGGTGCTCACCTAAAGATCCACCAGCATCATGGGTCTGTGAATTCGTGAATTCTGCCAGTATAGGGTGATAGTAAATAATCTTATGTCAGTGATATGAAATAATATATGTATTATTTGTAACTCGCACATTCGTCTCGTCACAAGTGTGAGACAGGAAACATAGCTAGCGGGGTTGCGGGCCATGAGTCCAACAAAGGGTTCACCAGATAGGGGGTAAACAGTATTATTTGTAACTTATGCAATTTTGTAACTATAACGATATCTAAAATATCGGTGTGTAGATACAATTTCACTTCTAAATTTCGGGACATCCCCCCACTCAGTCCCTACAGGCGCACGTGGATGCGGTACATGGGCTTGTGCTTGCTGCCAAATCGGGCTAAGCCTTAGGTAGTTTTTCACCCTTCTGGTGAGTTCAGGGATTCCCGGCCATGACAGGGCATAATAATAAATTCAAAGAAAACTTAAATCAATATCCTCCAAATAGGTGTTTTCAAAAATAGGGGTACCCCCAAATCATCCATTTTAATAGGGTTTTCCATTACAAATCATCCATTTTGGGGTACCCCAAATTTTGGAAACACCCAAATCAATATCCTCCAAATCTATCCAAGTCTCATTCAGATTGATTGAACTCTGACTTTTGAAGCCATCCTACCCATCCATTTGGAAGTACCTTTTACGCCACTTTCACCCAGTGAATCTGCCTGGATTTTTGCTAGGTCAAAACGGCCTACACAAGTTGAAGGAATTATGTGTGCTGCTTAGCATCCAATCACATTGGAAGGATTCCCCCTACCACACCACACTTTAAGTTATGATCATCTGTCCACATGAAAATTCATGGGGAATAATGATGGTGCTTCATCCGGTTACTTTAATTTTTGTTTCTTGTGAAAATGAGAGCTGCCATGTTACTATATGAAGAACAACTGCAACAAGATCAACTGCCTCAGCTTCAACTACCTATTGTTCTATATTTACAATACTTCCTTTTACCATTATGTATATATATATATATTTTGATATCAGCTGATGTCACGTCATGGTTTAAGAAAGAGTTGAAGGAAGACGTTGCTTTGAGGTCCCATAAACAAGGCTTGATAATTCCAAACCCTCGGCTAATTGCTAGTCCTTGGATGTTTGGCACTATGAATTCCCATGAGGTGCATTAACAACATCTGTGTAAAGTTCACTTAGAAAAAAACCTGGTTCGATGCTATGCCAAACAGAGATTTTCCTCCACCCCAGAACCTGTGAGTTTCATCCTGTCAAATCTGAAGCATCTGTTTCTTTGTATCTCAGTTCAAACTGCAGTTGAAACATACGGGGCTTCATATCAGTTGCCATGCCCTCCGCTGTACGATGCTTTCGCAAGACTTTCCGTTTCAAACCCACTTCCAGCGAAGTTGCTTCAATAGGGTGAACTGGGTTTTGGCTGGAACTATACATAATGTATACAATTATGTTATCTAACAAATTTCATTTGGATTTCTTTACATATACAACTCCGGGAGAGATTTGCTGCATGCTACTGCAGTTGCAGAGATCCGTGTGGATTCATGCTTTGCCGAGCCTTGAACCCTGGCTTTGGGGCCCCAAACGAAGTGACAACTGCTTCCTCCTCTTGCGATGAAAGATGTAGCCTCACCCCCCGCATGGGCTCACAAGCAACTTCCCAAAGCAGCCCGGACATCAGTTGTTGGATCCCGAAAAAAGACAGCGCAGCGAAATAGCTTGGCATGTGTTCTAGAATAGAAGCGTGAAATCCCCATAATGTATTGCTGCCACACATGATTTCCATGGATGAATGGTGCGCAGCCCAAAAGAACTCCCCATATCTCACCATTGTTGAAACCTTAAGCTGCGAAACCGATTCACACTGCACACGCTTGTATACGCTATCCAGTTGCGCTTGCGGTGCGTAATTCTGGTCGTGAAACAACACGCTTTTTGGAATTCCGAGACTCAAGTCGATTTGCACAGAGCCACACGTTGTCACACACACAACTTCACTTATGAGTTATGAGTGTCATCCGTGTACTTCAACTGTCACAAACAAAACGTCCAAAGTGTTGTGCCTTCATAGCGAGGATATCGAGAGCTGCCTTTCCACCTTGTCAAACACGGAAGGTTGTTTCGATTGAGACATGTGGGAAGGTCACCATGAGGATCTGGAAGTGGCTAGCTTGAAAATCCTACGGTCAGACACTTAGCAGCCCAACAGTGTAGGGCTCATGTGGCAAAATCTCCAAACAATCCGCCAATGTCCAATGAGAACCAAGAATTGCAGCAGTTGCTACGAGGTGAGTGCACAAGCAACGGTGTCCCAGAATCATTGGAATCAGTATCTGAAGCCTACGATGAAAGGATTCATTCCTGGTTCTCTGCTATAGAAAGAAAAACATTTCGGTTTTCAAGTTTCGTAGAAGTGAATTTTGATGAATTTTGTCCAAAACATCCCTGAACCCTCTTTATTGCTGGAGTTCTTTTCATTCCCTAGGCCCTAGTTCAGGTTTGGGTTGGGAAACTCAGCATGGAAAGATCCAAACCATTGAGCCCCAAAGAAGGTATCTTCCCAGAACAAAATGCAACGCCACCACTATAAGTGCTGCTGAAGTCGAAAACTCGATGTCTGATCGTGTCTCAAAGGTCATCCAAACAATAGAAATAGGTAACTTGAACTTCTGACCTCTTAGGAAGTGCTGCACCTCTTTGTCGCTCTCTGCCTACTATGCCATTGTAACGATCTCCGCAGCGCTAGGGCCCCCAGCTGTCGTCCTTCGGTCTCTGAGAAGCAGGACACCAGTGACCTGGACAGATTGGAGTGATTTCACGAAACTCCCCAAGACTCAATAGTTTTAAGGTGAGGTCACAAATAAGGTGCAACATTGCGTACCCAAACAGCAAAGGATCGTTTTCTCTTTATCGTGTTTATTCGATTTCATTCATGCTTTCAAAGGCTTCACCATGTTGGAAGTCTAGCCAGATCAGTTTATCTATGAGTTCTTTAAACCCAGACTCCACCATCCAAAAAGGGACACACTTGACCCCCAGACTGGTCAGAGCTGTCGCGAGAGGCACACAGACCGCTCACGGGTGGTTGCCTAGTTGGGGAGTTGCTGGAGAATCATTGGACATGTGGACAGACCATGCTTCTTGTTCGGATTCCATGCTTACCTAATCAGATTGTGTTGTTGACGGGAATGATACACTCAAAATGAGTCGTTGGCACGGGAACAAAGTTGCTTCTTCAAGGTGATCCTGAAATAAGTGCCTAAAACAGTTTTCCCTTGTACTTTCAATGCAACTATAGACAATAGAGCTTATGATGTGCTTGAAGGTTGCCACTTCAAGCATATGTTTTGGATGCAGCTTTAAAAGCTGTTGAACATCATCATCATAATAATTCAGCACACCTGTAACGACTAGTTTGCAGCACTAGTTGTTCCCATGGTCTTCGACCCCGGCAGCTAGTAAAGGATCTTAATTCAGTAGTCATGGCAAACCCTGGATGAGCATTTCCGTTCAATGACTATTCTTTCTTGGCCCGCACATGGAGGTTGAAGATGCTGGGTCCCCCTTGGCATCTGAAACCCCTGTTTTTTATTTGTGGGGGGCTGTAAATGCACTGAGACATCATGTTATTGATCTCATGACCTCAAACGAAGCTGAGTGTCGTGACCAACAACATCTCACAAATAGCTGTCAGCTGATCGATGTTCGCAACACTGTGTGGATCTGTATCTCTATCAGAATGATAGAATATTACCGTATATCAATGTATATCATGTGAATGTATTAAGTAAAGTATGACTGATCAGATCTCAAACTGGGGAGAAGTCTTGCGATGAGGGCCAAATACTGCCCAGGTACGCTGCCACGAAGGCTTCAGGAGTAGAGAACCACAGTGCCAAGGATCCTCAGAAAAAAAAAACAGCCGAAACATGACAGGAGTCATCTGAAATCCCCCGTGGCTGGGGCACCTTGTAGGAAGATACCCCTCAAATCATGAATATATGGGAGTCAGACATGGGACTCACATCCCCATTCCACACCTTTGCAAGTCAAACCAAACAGACCTGTAGTAAGTGCTCGGAAGCTCCAAAAAAGACTTGCAGTCATTGTGTTCTCCACAGACAAGGACAATGGTTGGGAGACGTACCTTTCCCCATATATCCCCATATCATTTTGTCAGGGACTCTATTTGCTTTTGGGGGGAATGTAAGTCAGTGAGCCAAAGACAGGGTCTCAGGTTTCCAGGCCAAAATGGCTAAGGTTAGGATGCCAACCATCTTGCTGAGATAGCTTCGAGGTTCAGATGTTTGGGAATTCCAACTGTTGTTGGCTTCAAGCCATTTTTGGGGAAATGTCTGTTTTTGTTACACAGCTTCTCCAATGTCATCTTACTGCATTTGGGATGTATGAGTCGTCAGTGAAATGGATTCGTGCACAGCGAAGGCCAACCATTTTGCTGCTAAGTTGTCATCATTGTGTCCCACCCCTCCTGTGCACCTCATTTGGTGGACTATTGAACAACTGTGTCGCTCTGGGGACAGATTTTGAACGGATGTTTCAATAAGCCCTTCCAATCCCCTTTTCTCTTTGAGGGCGATTAACAAAAATTACAGTTGACAATCGTATATAAGATTCTGAAAACGGTTTTTGGTCCCTCCTGTGCGGGAATCTACCGTCCGCTTTCTTGTAGACCTACAACATCTGCAAACAAGGTAAAGATCTACCATAAATCGGAAGCCAGTTTCCATATGGCGCGGCACCAGAGTGCCTTGAATTTCTTACAGCAAAACTGTAGGTTTCTTTGTCTTGTGCCTACATAAATTCAATCCATGTTTCAACCTCAGTCGTGTGGCTTAGCAGGTGTTGGATTTTATCGGAATGTGGTGGCTCACCCAACATTGTACCAATAAGGACTAACACCAACTTGGCATTCCGTCCTGTCGATCCAACTGAGATCTGTCATATCCTACCCTTCACATGCCATGATGCATCCCTATAGACTTCACCAGTCAAGCCCAGGCGGTTACTAAATGCTGGGCGAGGGGCCCAATGCCGCCAAGCCAGACACCAGGAGTCCTAGCTCTCAAAGGTTCATGACTTGGATCTTGTGTATTCTTGTTTAAGCAAACGATCCACAGCCACTAGCAAGGTAGGGAGTCATCCATTATGACAAGACTTGGCAAATAAAAAAGATATGTCACATGTAAATATTCTACATCCCCCCCATAGAAAAAATCTAGAAACCTGGACATTGGGGTACCCTTTCATTCGGAGACAGAAAATACCTGGCCTGCACGCATCTGCCGCGGCATGAGAGCCTCAAGGCCAAGGATGTTTTTTTTATATACACATATTTGCAGCCAAATGCCCCCTGGTGATTTGTATATTTGCTCGACCTCCATAGCCTATGACAAAAAAAAACTTCCAAATAAATAGGCCCAAAAAGTCTCCTTACAAAATTGGACTCACAGATTTAGGTGGACTCAAAGATTGGAAGCCATTCACCTATTCTTTAAACGCACATCTTAAACATGCCGGTTGAGTGCCCAGACCATGCAGGAAAAAAGTCACCCACCCTTTGCGGCCCAACAAATGTCCACAGGTATCCACAGGATCCACGCTTCGCTGAACCCCGTGTCTTGAGCCAAGCAGAGATGGGAAAGTGCTCTGGGTGCTGAGTTCGACAGTGGTACTATTCTTGATGAAATCTTGATGAATGGTTTTTTTCCTCGATGCATGATTTCCTCAATATCATAATCATGTCGTCGTGTATCACAAAAAGAATGCTGATAATTGTATATATGATGTAGATTTGGTGGCTACTAGTGGTTGCGTGTGCCACAATTCCATTTCCAACCAACCCCCCTGCACTGAATGCTCTTGTCTTGAAGCACATTTACCTATTTCATCTTATTTTCTTTAACATAACAACGTCTTCAGTCTTGATCCGATCTTCCAATCGCCCACCCCACTGTTTGCCTGCCACTCGGAGAAGGTTTCATTCCGCGGATCAGCCTCCGGCATTGAGGGGGTGTGCAGTTGAGGGCCGGCGTTTGACAACATACCTTGGGATCAAACAGGAGTGTTTGTAGGATTCGGGTTTATACGTTATACTAGTACAAAATGAAACTCTGCCAGGTGGATAGGAATCCCAGGCAAAGATGGATCTTCTCTCGCGTTTTAGCGGTTCATTTAACGTGAAACTTCAGGAGACTTCAGAATGACTATCAATGATGACCATCAAATTGCCAATGAGGTTTCCTTAAAGATCAGATACCCAAAAAATCGATAACTCCTTTCACATTCTTCATAATCTACGTTTCAAGAAACACGTGATTTGGAGGGAAGTTTTCATAATTTCTGGATCCCAGAAAAGGTGGCATCCATCGACTGCAGTCCGCACCTTGATACTAGCCTCCCGGCTACGATCGCACACATAGACGTAAAACCTGCCATAATGAAATGGACAAACAACTCAATCATGTAGGGAACAAAACATGTTTCGAACGGCTTTCGCACATATGTATGCTTACTTCACTAGCGAAAACAAAGTAAGTCGTTTTTTTATATCATATCTTTTAGTATCTATTATTCTATTCATATCTCCAGAGGTGTGTGTAGTTGAATGTGGGTAGATGTGGCACTGCGCAGCTATTGTTGGCTATCTCTTCATCAACTACCCCATCTACCCCTAGAGTACCAAGTGTGGAAAAACGTGCGCCAGAACTACAAAACTGCAACAAAGGTAGCAGCCAGCAGCAAGATGACTATGTCGCACAACCAACAGAAGCATCATCTTCGTCAACGATCACATTCACTACACTATATTCAATAATAGTGTAATATGGGTATATAATGTCGTATAATATTTACTAGTCCCTTGTCTTTCATTCCATTTTCCAGTATATACATAACCTTCTGAACAATCATCGAAGACCAGTTTGGGAATTTCAGCTCCATCGATAAGACAGGCCAAAGGAGCCGAAAACCTTGCGGAGACCATGACGTTGAGAAGGTGTCGCTCTCGGGCACATTCACCTTCAAATGTCACAAGCCAATGGGTGGATGAACAAATTCACTAAGCTGAAGCATACTTATTGCGGGCAAACAATTCTTAGATAGAATCCATATTGGGAAGCTTCTATGACTACAATAAACTCAGTAAACGCATTGTCTCCGGAGTATGGTTGCATGTGGCCCTACATTTCCAAGAGACAATTGGAGATTAACCCACAGTTATCAGGAAGTTTTTGGGGATGATTGAAATCCAAATAGTGTTTATCAATTATAGTGGTTTTCCCCAGATCCACCTTCGCGATATTTCGGTCGTTGGTTTCGATCACATCGGTCCAAAAAAATTCCTGGTCTGGATGATCTGATCTCATCATAGACGCCCGGTCTCTCAAATACTTATCATCACAAAGCCTCCACAATGGAATTGATCCATCGATTCTCCAGCCTCGACTTGATGAAATGGGCATTTCTCATCAGTCCACCACACCGTCTCAAGACGATGATAGGTAAAGAGTCGGCAGCCCTCCTGCAAGTGCCCATAGCATGGCGGTTCATGGGAAGTTAGAATATATATTCTATAGAAGCGATATGTAGTGTGTCGTTACAACCTTTTGGCATTCTGTATAGATACTGCCTATAGGCATAAACATCATATGAAAATATATGATACATGTTTACACCCGAAGAATTAGGAGTTTTGCTTAAATTGAATCAAATGAAAGTGAGTCTGTAAAGTACATAGGAACACCAACGCGGGTTAGTTAAGGTACTTGGAACTTCTCAAACTAAAGTCTTGCAGTCACACTCAAATCCTCTATCGTCGATGCTAAACATGAAGAGTTTCACAGTTTTACCGTTCGTGTTTAGGGATCTTTGAGTACACCCAACCGTAGGAAAAAACTGCGTGGAAACTTTACAATGAGAAATTAATTCATATTAATTCTGTTTGCGCAATAAGGTATGGCGAGATGCAAAGGGACCCTAAATTTGATCTGGTTTGGTGCTACTAAGTGTTACTAGTGGAAGGTTCATCTTTGCGATTCCATCTCGAGTAATCTGTCTTGGCCCCATCACCTGATCAATCCTGTGTTTGGTGAAGTTGGTGAGCTGAAAACCTTTTTCACTTTACCCATACAGTCTCCAATACGAGAACAAATACTGTATACAAGTTCATGGACATTGTCCTTTCCGTAAGGCCTTGTTTCAGAAAGTTGCGAGTCCTTTACTCTGACTGTTCTTGAAATCTCACCTCATCTTCAAGGGGGCACTGGAATCGAAACATCTGCCCATCAGTGCAGGCCCCTCTTGCCTTAACTTCGGTAAACCTGCAAGTCATGGGTGGGATGGGTCATTCTTCATCTCAGTGATACGAAGCAAACCTTTTTTGGGATCTGTTCCTCTGAGATCTTTCCATCACAGCAGCAAAAGAAGGCAAGTGCCTCAAAATTGACCGCTTAAAGAGTCTGAAACCAACATAAAACCATCAGAGACTATGCCTCGTTCGATCATGTTTGTTTGTTGCCACTGCCTTTGCGCCAGCTTTGGAAAGAGTTTCCAGGGAATGTTGACCGCAAAAAAAATGACCTAAGGCGCAAAGTGCAGCGATACACCTCTCAATTTCAGGGCCATAAAATGTCAAAAGTCAAAACTACAAGACGAAACATCACAACAAAGAACGCCCCAATTTGCACTGATGCATGCATCTGAAACTGTGGTGAGTGGGGGCTGCTATCAAAGATACAATCTGAAGGGATATATTTACATAAGTGACATACCCATGATTTGGCCAAGGGAAAACTATTTTGGGGATGATTTTGAAAAAAACAAAACGATCATCTTCTGCAATCGTTTGCATCCATCTATATACTGGGCAGCACACGTCACATTGCTTGACCAAGTCCAAACCTCACTCCAAACTCTTCAGCGAAGCTTGACATAAAATCTGGTTGCTCCATGACTCCATGGTTTCATTCTTATTATTTGATTAAATGTCAGATTGATTTCAGAAATAGATGATCTATCTATTTGGGGGTATGTCACTTGACTTAACTGCAACGCGATGTCAATAGAATCTATGAAATATGAACGTAACCTGCAGCGATATGAACCGCATGGATGTACTAAATCAACAATAAGCCCCAGAATTCATCAAACATAGCGATTCTGAGCCATCAAATATCAATCCGCGTACCTCGTCAGTCTTTATCTTCAATATGAAACTGGCACCAGCCACAGGCATGCCAGCTTCACAACCACTTCAACATGTCTGGATAAGAAAAGCAAAACACATGGCTGGAGGAGCATATGATATATTATGATATTATCATGACTTGTGAGGATTGACAGCGAATTGCCATAAGGATGTAAGGATGTGCCTTCCTTTCAACTTCCTTTCCACCTTCGAATCGGACTCGACTGACCAAGTGCCCCAACCCATCGAGAAGAAATCTGCGCAGTGGCACTGCAACGCACGACCGCTGCCCTGGGAGGCCATAAATCACCAAGGAGTGTTGACTGGCCACATATAAATTGAAAAAAACAGCTAGCAAGTCATACATTATTAGAGCTATTTGCAAAGGCTATCCCTCACTCAGTCTACACTGTCTACAATTATATATACGTACATAATCGTATTCATGTACATCTGCACCTCTCAGCCTACAATCAACTTGTAAGCAGTATTTACGTTGGACGAGCAACCAAATCTATGGCAACATATGGCCAAAAAAAAGTGATAAGTAAGGCCAACACAAATAAGAGAGAAGTATGTCCTTAGGTTCTTGCTAGATTGGAGGAAATGTGTCTACTTGGCACTAACTCCTTCATGGTCAGAGTACCTTTACCAGGTTGGAACCATCAAACTAATGATGGCTTTGATGGTCATCCCAAACTCATGTTGAGCTTGGGGTAGGGGTTGAAATACAGGAAGTAACTAGTCTGGGGCTATAAAACCTTGGGAAACACCATGGCCATTTGCTGCAGTAGAAGGTTGCCTTGGAACGGAACAGCTCATGCATGGTACATCCAATGTATGGGTTATATGTTCTGACATGTAACTTCTGCAAGTGATCCAAATTGGAAATATATCATCTAGTTGGTGGTTTCAACCCATCTGAAAAATATTAGTCAAAATGGGAATCTTCCCCAAGTAGGGGTGAAAATAAAAATCTTTGAAACCACCACCATGTCATATTATGACAAAGTACAAAATAAATCAAAAATAAGATATTAAATATTATGGAATGCCAGCATTCATGGATGTTGTAAGGACTCGCAATCCAGCTCCCATGCTGATTCGAAACTCCGGCCTCCAAGGAGATCCGTTGACCTACCAAATAATCTGGTCCGATCCTGCTGGCTGGCGCAGTAGCCCTACTGCAATTGGAGTTTTTTAACCATTAGTGATACAAAGATACATGACTAGTGATATCAGTTCATATCTTACTTAGGTCATCTTGGTCAAGGTTCCGGAATGTCACCAAAAATCGCTCGATGTGTTTTCTGTATTTCGACTGCCGAACTTCCAAACGAAGATAAGGATGTTGTTTGTCTCAAAAATAGAAGGGAGGATTACAAATATAACATATATATAATGCCAATGCATAATGCACGTGCTGATGAGTCGGACTCATGTGCGACTTTATACAATCATTCACAAGTCCTCCTAAACAAGTTTCGAACAATCAACGGCAGTAGCATGCTTTCCAATCCGGACACGTTCTATGGTATTTCTCCGGGCAAAACTACCAAGATTTCACAAAAATGTCCAACAATCTTCATCTTCTGATATTCTTTATGTGAATAAAATGCTCATGTAACATCACAGTCAGCTATACCTAAATCGCCAAGCAGGGCTCCTCCATTGTTCCGGTTCCTCTGCCACCAGTCGTTGCAACGCCGCCTGTTGGCTAGGTGAAAGGGTGAAAATGGTTCAAGTTCAACCCAGATTTGTAGTTGGGAATTTGAACTGGATCAGGGAAAGGTCAAGAGGTCCCAATAGCATCTGTGATTTGTCCAATATACCTTTTGCTGATGGACTCGTGGCTCGGCAGTTTTGATGATTTTGCCTTGACGTTTTGTCCTCTGCTATGCCACTCTGCATCACATTCCACAACGTTTGGTCAAAATTCCATCGGTCAAAATTCGAAAAAAGTTGGCCTCTGCAATCATGTAGCGAGAACGAACAACTTCCACGCCAATGATTTTCCTGCAAAAATAAAGGCAGAACAGGTGGCAACAAGGATAACAACTCAAGGAATCCACGGGCAAAACAAACATCAGAAACACCTGAGATAATCAACATACCAAATATTCGCTATAAATATCCAGACATGTCCAAATGATTCTGATGAAAGCTGTATGGAGTAGTCCCCACAAAATTTCCCACATGTCCAACATGTCCTCACCGTTGAATGTCACGTTTAAACAGTCGTTTTGAAGCTCCATGTTCAGAAAAAACAATATCAATGGCACCTCACGGACAGACATTGCAGAAACATCTGCAGTGCAACCGTTCCACTGCCTTGGTCGAAACATGTGTCAATCTTGGGGATCTTGACATGGCCTGTTTCACTGCGAAGGACTGGTCTGGCGTTGGAACCGAACAATCCGAAAGCGTAGCTGGCTCATGAGCCAGAATCTTGATGTGTGTGTTGCGATTACAGTATATCCCTTCCACAGGGAAAAAAGGGTGCCCCCTAGAATGGCACGCTAGCTGCATAGAAATTACATCTACTGACATATCGGCCGCACAAGAGCAGGATTTGAGCGACGATGGCTAGGGTATCAATATGCATTCATATTTTTTCCACTCATGTTAAAGGCAATCGTCCAGCTTTTCGAGCCTTTGCCTTTTCACTGCATTCTTCTCTTTTTTCAAGGCATATGTATGATCCGTATGGAGGTTCTACAAAAAATGTTTCAAGAAAAAAAACGTGAAAAAACCCTCATATACGCGATTATACACGCATCAATATCCCATTCCTACTCGGACTTACTGACTGACACTGACTATATCAATGATATAAATAGGTATAATAGATATATCCCCACTATTTCAAAACCTTCATCTCACCTTTCCTTGTCTGTCTTGGTTTTTTTGGTCTGAGCTCCCCAAACCCATACCCAGTTCCAGAATCATGGAGTTCTCCTGGGCCACCGAAGGGTATGGCGGCTGGTAATACTTACCATGTTAAACGAAATGGCACTAGACAGTCATGACACTAAAAAGAAGATGATAATATGTTGATAGAAACAGCAGCAGTAAGTCTTGGTATGAGCAGTAATATCAGTAAAAGTAGTAAAAGTAATAGTATTAGCGATAGTAGTAGCAATAGCAACAGTACTGGAACTTAGTACTAGTAATAGTGGTAGCCAAAGTACTGGTAATAGTAAAAGTCATACTAGCAGTAGTCGAAAAAGCCAGAGTAAACACAATAGTAACAGTATGAATCGTCATAGCAATAGGAATAGTGAAAAAGATAGAAATAGGAATGGTAATAAGTAGAAGTAGAACAATAACCAAAGAAACAAGAGCAACAACAACACCAAAAAAAAAACAACAACAACAACAAGAAGAAGAAGAAGAACTAAAAGTCTATCTACAGTTCCAACAATGCCTGCAGGACCATGATTACTTCAACCAACTGACATCATCCATGCATGCAGTTTTCATTTCTTCACCTACAATAGTCAGGCGACCTAAGCAACATCAACAGCTGGAAACAATTGGGTTCAATTGGATAATGTATGGATGATGTATAAGTATGGGCCCTCAACTCTTCCTGAGTGATTCATGGGGATATGAAACCATCCTTTTTCAAGTAACATCAATTAACCATAACCATAATTAAACGGGTTTTTGAATGATTTTGACATTGTTGCACCTAGATTTTCAGTTTTCGTTGATCACCCTGTCCCTGCAACCCCATTGATTTGACGGCAAGATACACCTAGGGCTGCACCCAAGTGGCTGACGTGCAAGGCCTGCCAGGTGGAACTGACTTAGAGGGACCATTTCCAAACAATCGATGGAATTTGTCTGTCTTAAGGGACAGCAAGAATTGGTTTGGGTATCCCTTTGTAGCACAAGTGACAGCTTTGAGACGCTGTATAGAATATATTCAAAGTCTCCGGGAGGGGACGTGATTAGACTGTCGTAGCCTGAATATCTTTGGCAGGAAGCTACTATGCTGATCGTAAGTCACAAATCAATTTGAAGCTGGATCAACAAAACTAGTGTGGTACTATGGCACCTAGTGCTTACCATACTCTCAACATGCGTCCTGTTCCCGGATCATTGTGTTCTTGCTCTATATCTAGAGGCGACACCAGTACCTTACCTCCTGAGTTCACTGGAACAACACAAACGAATCTAGATTGTTTACATGTATGATCCCCATCCTAGAAAGATATAGATATATGAGGGTTGTTCTAAATTCTTTCATCTGGAAAACGCCATCTTCGCCAAAAAAATTCGTTCGCCGAACTTTCGCGAACTCCATGTTTATCTTTCGCGGTACATGTTGGCCAAGATTTTTGAGAAAAACATGGATGCGTGATATCCTCAAATTGTTCCAGGCGTCTGATCCCTTGTCACACTTTATTCTGCGGCAGCTGCACTTAAACATTTACGTTCTGCTTTAAGATGTTGGTCCTTGCTCGCCTCCATTGGCCAATTCTGACACAAGTCCACAGTTTAGGCCACCTAGCTTTCGAGGGAAGGCCATCTTTCGCCAAGCTTTAGCTAAACTTTCGCCAAACTTTCGCGAAAAATCCCCCAATAGTTTTTTACAGTTCTTTACAAAATGAAACAATATACATAATAAACAATAAGTACAAATATTTACAATGCACATTTAGACATGTGTACATGAACTTTCGCCAAAACTTTAGCCAGAAAAAAATGTTCTTTCGCCATTTCAGAAAAAACTTTAGCTGAGACTGTTAATTGCATACCCAGAGGCTTACGCAAAGGAAACCCCTTTCATGGACCTTTTGCTCAACTCTCATATGTTATATGCTATAGATATAAACCTCAACCATTCAGCATAGCTGGGAAGCATCATGAGCACCTTCGAGACGCCATCAGGAAGCATCTCTCCATAAAGTAAAGAGCTGCCTTTCCTTGGTGATCATTGGTGACATTCCTAACCGCGTGTCCCGCAAACAATCAAGTCCTCAGAAAGCTTTGAAGATATCATTGGTGTATGTTGGTGTGAATGAAACACAGGGTCTTTCTGTAAAATACATGCAACCTACATACAGGACAACATGGAAAAACATCTTCAAAAAAACACATGATTAGTGTGATCCTCACTTCGATGTCTGTGTATGTGAAAGATTGTGGGCTTGCTTCATGGCGATGCAAAGGAAGTATGGAAACAACCTTATTGGTGAGTGAGGACATTTCTCGGTCTTACACTACACGAATTCAATAATTGTATATATTTCCGTTGGTAACATTGCTTCAAACCTTCAAATTAAATTATGAGATGCTGGGCGGTGCTGCATCTTCAGCATCTTGGAAAGGTCGGCATAGATTCTCTATCTTTTTCATGCGCCATATATGATAGTGATGGAACGTCATGAAACTCCGTCCTGGACAGCACAAATTCAGGAAAACACACATAACAGTGTGCAAAGGTCCAGAATGGAGCTATAGGAGTGGCCACCCACTGGATCTGAACTTTTAGTTTGAAGCTTCCCGTTGGCATGATCTTTTTCTTTGATGAACAAAAATTACAAATTTTACAAGTTACAGGTATGACTTGAAGGTATTTGGAGGTGATGGATCAGAACTAAAAAAACACTGTTTTCATACAGAATTCATCATCATCATCATCATCATCATCATCATCATCATCATCATACATAAAACACAACAACAACAACAACAACAACAACAACAACAACAACAACAACAACAACAACAACAACAACAACAACAACAACAACAACAACA
>DF239916.1:16043-56216 GCA_000507305.1 Breviolum minutum Mf 1.05b.01 | reverse complement strand
AATTCATCATCATCATCATCATCATCATCATCATCATCATCATCATCATAAAACAACAACAACAACAACAACAACAACAACAACAACAACAACAACAACAACAACAACAACAACAACAACAACAACAACAACAACAACAACAACAACAACAGGACCATGGTCAACCTTTTGGCACATCTGCACCTGTGCTGTCAAAATACTGTTGCAACCTGACTCACATTTCAATTTTGCTTCTCTACCTGTTCACCTTTTCGGGTTGTCAGCGTTTTTGCCGGTAAGCAAACAGCCATCCTTTGGCGAGCCCAGGCACTTGCGAGCCTCAGACTTTTCAGCTTCAGACAAGCACCTGAGCTCAGGGGATGGCATCATTGGGGCTCCTTCCCTCGCACCAGGATAGAATGATTGCTGCAAATGACTGCTGGCCTTGTGGCTGCCAGGTCATAGCCAGTCTCCCCGACCTGTGCCAAACTTCGCGAACATCCCCATTGATGCCATTTTTTGGTGTGAAAATCATTTGGTCTTCAACTCGGTCATTGCTGGATGAAGCATCACGAGGCCAGTGCCCATGGTTCCTCACTCTCTGTTATGCCAGATTGTTTTGCTGCAAATCTGTGCATAAAATGTTCCTGGAATTGCAGGAGTCATCCCTCAACAGCATAAACATGGTGGTTTGCCACAGATGCGCGGTCTCCCACTCAAAATGAAGATGAATCAAAGAGTGAGTGGGATAAAATATCCCTCTGTCTTGGTAAGTCTACATTTGACAACCCGAGCGTCACCAAGCCCAATGTCTTTTTCTGGAGCTACATCCTCCCTTAAAGCCAACATCATTCAACCCTATAGCTAAGCAGGCAGTAGGTATACTGTACATGTTCATATGGATTACTGCATTCTAAAATTCAATCAAATTGTGGTTTGAACTGACAAAAATCAGATGATAGACATCTTATGAATTATCATGAATTCTCATCAGTTAGGACCATTCCCAGTAAGCTCCTTCCATCCCTTCCCTTTCCTCACCAAAAGAAAACCTTCCATCCTCTTACCAAAGCGACTGGAACAAAACTATCAAACTTTTGTGGTTTTCCGCTTTCCTTACAGGTCGTCTTCCATCTTAGGGTCTCAACGTGAAGAACTCTTTTGGCGCAGTTATGCGCAGTTTAGCTCAAGCTGCCAAGCTGCCAATTTCGCATTGATGCATTGCATCTGAGGCGAGCACTTTAGCGCATCGTCTCGCTGTCATACATCTCAAAATCAGGATGCGTTGGCCCCAAGGGTCCAATGCCATGCCTTGTGTGTCCTGCCGTGATATCGGCGCACTGTGCAGGCATCCTAGCACGAGCCCCACACCCGGCCAACGGTGAGGCCTTTCAAGCCCGACGTCCAGTCCATGGGTAGAGCGAGATTTTGCAAGACCACATTTACAAAAAAACAAATCTGCACAAACTCACGGAAAGGTCATTCTATCTGAAAACCAAAGATCTCAGAAAAGGACACCCCCTGCAACATCGAATCCTTATCCAACGCAAAAGCTCATACGATCTATTCGAACATGTGCAGTTTCAAGAAGCGAAAGGCNCGACAAAACTTAGTCAACTTGCAGCTTGCAATCTCCCAACACTGTTTCACTAACACTATAAAACAAAAAATGGGAAAAAAAACATAATTTTTCAGAATCCAAAACACCAAACCCACAAACCCAAATCAAAAATATAAAAAACAAAACCAAAATGCAAAAAAAAACAAAATCTACATACAAAAAACAGAAAACAAAAAATTGAAATACGAAATCCAAAATCCCACAACCAAAACCCAAAGCCACAATCCGAAAAACAAAATTTGAAATCCACCAAATCCTAAATCTGACATCCAAAATTCAAAGCAAAACCCCAAAACCAAAACCAAAAATCCAAAACCATTAAAACAAAATATCCAAAGCCCAAAATCCAAAAGCAACATCCAAAACCCAAAATCTGAGACAAGAAAACCAAAATCTCAATGCAAAGAGTGACTAAAGTGACTAAAGCCAAAGTGCAAAACTCGGAAGTTCAAAATCCAAAATGAAACATCCGAAATCCAAAATCCAAAATCATAATCCAAAATCACAAATCCAAAATGTTGCAATATACGAAATCCGAAATCCAAAACCAAAACTTCAGTTAATGAGGGTGCTTGACTAGTGACTAGAGTAACTTTACCAAAGTAAAGTACTAAAGTAACTAAAGCATATCAAGTCACACCATGTTCTCTTCAATTTATCTTTGGTTTTCGTTTTCATGAAAGTGCGATTGTTGCAAATTGTTTTTTCTCGCTTTGGCTGTTGTAAGTTCCGAATATCTGCATCATCATCCTTATCGGACTTATCGGACATATCCGGCCAAACTAGTTACAATATAGTAAATATTAAAAAAAAGTAACCGTATTGGACCGGACCTTAACCGAACCGCCTTACCATGTTCATTGACTGCACTCTCAGCTCATGGTCAGAAAAAGCGGCTCATTTCGCAATTTTGTTTTCCCACCACAATCCGACAAACATCGTAGCAGCACGTCGCCACATTTAAATCTAGGTCTGAAGCTCATGAGGCGAGTATAAATCTTCCCCAAAGGCCACCTCTGGGTGAAAGCATGTTTTACCTTCTTGTGCGCTAGTGAAATGCTATTTTGAATCCGACTGTCCCGAAACATCACCAACAAAAACAGCTTTGGATTGAACATCGTAAAAAAAATCTTGGTAATATTGACTAGTGACTTGACTCGTGACTAGTGACAGTGAAAGATTGAACACCTGCAGTGGCCCAAGAAATCCAGAGTGCGGCGCACTCTCACGCCGGCAGCAAAACAAAACTACGAACCCACCATGACCACAAGCTGCAAGCTACAGTGTACAGTTCAGTGACAGCAGCTACAGCTAAACTAAGGCCAAGGGCGCAAGGCTCATGAACATTCCAAAACATGAATCTCACGATAGGGCTGCCTTTGCAAAGGCCAAGAGGTGAGCCTGAATATCCGACTCAGAGACGCTGTCGCTACCAGCTAGTTCAACCATTTGAGCTTGGACCAGATCCTTTTGAGTTTTCTTGACCTTCGCTTTCGTGGCTTGGGTCAACATCGCTTCGATCTTGACTATGGTGGCCTCTTTGAAGGCACGATTGGCTTTGTCAAGCCCTTCCACAAGGGACGCCATTTTCTCAGAATCCTTGAAGAGCATGATCTTCTCATACTTGTCCACGAAGTCTTTGCTCTCAGTGATTGCCTGCAAGTTGCATCACGTCAGGACCAAAAAACAGAGTCTGAGTACAAATCGAAAATGATATTGCGCAAGCAAACAAACAGCATCACATGATTCTTGATTCCCTTTGGGTCCAAATCCAAGGTTGAGAGTTGAGACCCGCCCTCCATGCATCATCATCATCATCATCATCATCACCATCATTTGAAACCAGATCATCATCATCATAGTCATAGTCGTCATCAACATCATCGTCGTCATCATCGTCGTCATCATCGTCAAAACTATCTATCTCATGATCATCATCATCACCACCATAATCATCAACCCGCCGACGCGAGTCAGCTAATGATCTTATATTTTATTATATCTATCTATCTATATGACTATATGTCTTAAGTCTGAGGTTTTAAGTCTTAAGTCTTGAGTCGTATCATGACATGTAAATTTTACTACGATGTACAATGTACAATACAATACAAATCATCTGAATCTGAATCGCCTTGACTTGACGTGACTTGACATAACATAGGCTCGTGTGAAAATTCCAAAATGCCAAGTCAAGTCCAAATGATCCTGTCCGGTACTTGCCATGCATCATTATTGCCATTGCCAATTGGCCAAGTTTTCATTCACTGCCCAAAAAATATGAAATCCGGAATCCGGAATCCAAAGCCCAAAATCCCAAAACGAAACGACTTCAGGAGACTCTACCCGGATCCACAATCCGAAGCCGAAGTCCAAAAATTAGAAATCTAAAATTCAAAAAACAAAAGTAAAATAAAATGACCCTGAAAGGTGTTCAGTCAAGTTAAGTCTAGTGAGGTGTTCCGAACCCTGCCTGGTGCAGTGCCTCCTTCAAAGAAGTGACTCGTTTTCCTTTCACAGCCATGATGGTAGCATCTGCTTTCGCAATGGTCTCTTGCAAATTCTCAAAAGGCTGGTCTTTCCACATTTTGCTGGGCTCCAGCGTGACATCCAACAGCTGGACAGATTCATCCAACTTGCTCACCAAACTGCTGCAGAACCTGCGCCAATGTTCCAAAATGCCATCATGGTCCACAGCGATCTTGGAAAATGAAACACCTCGATCCAGCAAAGCGCATCCATCTTGCTGACTGACAGTAGCCACACTCCTGGAGTAGTCGACCAGTGCCTTCACCAAGCCGTTGAGGTTTTTTGCTGACAAAAGACCCGGGGAAGCACCAGAATCAGAATCGATTGGGGGCATGTCTGCAATAAGCTTCAGGATGATATCAATCTTTCGTCCAAGACTGAGTTCTTCTTTGAGAAGAGCACGATCACGATCCTTTTCAGAGCTGGAACTTAGATCCACCACGAACTTCTCCACAAACTCGAACATCCTGCTTGTGCAAGAACGATTCTGCACCTGCCAGAACCAGCTATGCGCATCCAATCAACTTGCAATCCGAAATCTAGAAGGCAAATCCGGCATCAAGGAGTACTCTGAGTACTTGACTACTTTATAAAGAGCAATTTTAGCTGCCACGGGAACGTTGCCCATGTAGGGCGCATACCCGCAGCAAGGCCAGAAAATGGAAGAACGGAACAAAATGGGTAATTGGTTGTTACGATTCGAATCGGTTGGACGTTTGGACCCCTTCATTCTGACCGTCTGGTCCTATAACTGGATTCTCTTACTTGACATTGCTTTTATGTCTATGTGATCTGTTGATTTTGGAATTTAGATTGTTGAATCAACTGTTGAATTGTTGAACCCAAGGCCCAGAATCGATTAACGAACAGCAAAGTACCAGCAAAAAAAGAGAACCAGGTATGTTTAGACTTATACTTATACGTCTTAAGTCTCGAAGTCTAAAGTCTGGAGACTGAGTCGAATGTCAATGAAATAAAATTGTCGGATTGTCAAATAATAAAATACCTGCATGAACTTTGCAACATCAAAAGTGTGCAATGCAGTATCGATATGTCCGATATGTTCAAAAACAATTGTCTCACGTGCCTCTGCAATCAGCTTCTTGAAGAACAGACAGGTCATGCTGGAGACGCAGGCTTGGAACTCCTCGTGCAACGCAACACCTTGAAGGCGTTCTACCCATGATTGAAGAAGCGCCCAATCCACAGTGTCATTCTCGCGGAAGTCCTCGAGCTTGGCAAGGATGTCCTTCTGGGTGAAGTCGTTCTTGAGAGAGTCATGCCAACTCTGGAACTTAGCCAACGAATCCTTTGCCTTGGTGCCTTGATCATCAGCTTTGTTTTCAGCCAAAAGCTGGAGAATATCAATCAAAGGCTTGATCAAAGGCACTTGCGAGCCATCGACTTCTTCAACAGACTTCTTGGACATGAAAAAGTTGACCTTCTCAGTACAAACGAAAAAAACTCTGCTTTCAAACTCAACATAGCCACCTCGCAGATTTTGGCGAAACTCCTTGAGGTTGGCCGCGGCCGTTTCCAACCACTCTGCTGACATCTGACCAGCAAAGCCTTCCATGCTCATATCATCCATGGCTTTCTGAAGCCGAGGCGCAAGAATTTTGCTGGTTGCAGCTGTCCGCCAAAACTCATCGCTCTGGGTCTTCCACCATGGGCTTGCAGACATGAGCTCTAACACTGGGCGTTCTGGGCCCATGCTGGAAGGCCCACCCATGCCTGATTTCATGGTTTTCGCCTTCTTGGCTTTGGTCACCAGCTCAACGTCCCCAATCCCAGATCCATAGATTCCAGCCTAGGCCAGTTTTGAAATTGCAAAGCGTCAGAACGAAAGCCATGATGCATTGGCATTGGCATTGAGTTTGTTACATTGCCTAAAAAAAATCAAATCTTCAAATTCAAAACCTGACTGACTCTAAACTTTAGAGTCTAGACTGTAAACTCTAAATTCTGATAAACTGTGACCGGGTCTAGCTGCCTAGTTACTTGGACCTTCCCCAGCCAAAGCCGAGCCCTGAACTCCGTCGTCACGGGTCCTAAGCCTAGTCACCTAGTCACAGTCCTAATCACTAGTCACTAGTCTTAGTGACTTACTCTTGACCAAATTTAGTGACTTACTATATCTTGCTATATCAGCCGCTTACTTGGCTTACTTACTAGCCCAACACCCAAAAAGCCAACAATTCAATGATTACATTTTACATGGCGGGAAATGGGTTCCTAGACCCTGTACGCCGTAGGGTTACTAAGACCAGGACTAACTAAGCCCTAAGTCAAGTTTTAAGCCTTTAGTATCAAAGAACCAACAACTGGAATTTTGGTATCCAGTGTAAAGTTTAATCAGTTTAATCTTTGCCAAAAAAACACTTTCAATCCTCTAGCCCTAAAGGCCCTAAGGCCCCAAAGTACACCATTTTGTACGATCAGAATTTTATCATCACACCACCCCAACCCAATCTAATCTCATCTAATCTATTGTCTGTGCTATTGAGATTTTGCCACGTTTTCATCCAGTTTGATGCGACTCAATTGTTACAGATATCAGATCCGATTGACAAAACAAACTATAAATAAATCACTATATTGCTATATTATGTTAGGTAAGTATTTAATATCATCTTGATAATTTACAGTGCAATATTTTTCCATTTTCAGCTACAGCGAGAGTCGTTCTTGCTGCTTGCAACGGCAAGCGGCAAGCGGCAAACTTAGACTAGACTTCGACTTAGACTTAAACTTAAACTTAGACTTAGACTCAGACCTGGACCTAGACTCTAGAGTTCTAGAGTCTCTAGAGACTCTAGAGAGGATGCTTTAGACTCTGACTCTAGACTTAAGACCTAGGACCTAGGATCTATAGAACCGGACCATAGGACCTAGACCTAGAAAAAAGCTGCGGCGCATCCTAGAAAAAAGCTGCGGCGCGAAGCGTGCGGAGAAAGGCGGGCCAATGAGCCAATGGCGCAGGCACAGCATGAAACGGCACGAAGTGCTGACTTTCTCAGTCACTGAAGAGACTGAGGCAACTGTCTGAAGCCGTTCCTGTGAAAAGGAGCAGCCTTGGTCGCGAGTGACTGTGAGTGCCCTGTCACTGTCGACATGACAGCATGACGCATCTGACCACTTCGGCAGAAGATGGCGGTCCATGACCGCGTTGAGTTGAGCAGGGTAATCTTGCCACTACGGATCCGGCCCAAGAAACACATCCGGGACGTCTCAACGATGTGCAGCGCTTCCTGCTAGCTAGCTGCTAGCTGCTCGCTGCTATATTATATTTATCTGACCATGCTTGCTGATTCTGTTTGAATATTGCCACCTGCCAGCCTGGCCTAGCAGCAGCCAGCCAGTGTTTTGTAACAATGGGTGCTGAGTACTGAACTGAACTTTCACCACCATGTCACCATGTCAAAGTCAAAACTCCAAACATTGACATGACATGACATAACATAACTTAGTGACTTAGTGACTTAGTGACTTAGTGACTTAGTGACTTAGAGACTTAGACTTAGACTTAGAGTCGACTTAGTGACTTAGTGACTTAGTGACTTAGTGACTTAGACTTAGATTTAGATTTTAGTAAAGTAGCAGACCTTGGACCTTGTCACGCGGAAGCCGCTGAACCGCTGAAGTCTGTGTCTTCTCCGGAGGTCTTGGATGTCTCGCCATTCTCGAAGCTCCAGGACTTCTGGTACAAACACTGGCAACGTGCCTAGTGTCTTTCCCAGAGATGTCCCTTCATCACCTCGACGCTCCGACATCGCCAGACCTCCAGACCACAGCAGGATGTCTGGGTGTGGCAGGTTCAGCACTGCCAGCACTTCCAGCGCGAACCTCTCCAGTCCTGGGCGACGGCCACGGCCAGGATGGATGCAGGTGCGGAGGACCACCCCCAAACATGGGTCTTGCCAGCACTGCGTGGATGGCCCAACAGAAACATGCCTTTCAGCAGCAAAGTGACCGGCGACAAGTGGTTTTGACAATGGCATCTGACAGGACACTCATGGCTTTGGCTTGCCGCCTGATCATAGTTAGTTATATTATAGTTAATGAATGTAGCTCTTGATGAGAACTACCAAGTCGTGATTTGCTTTGATTGCACCATTCCTTCACGTTCTCACCTAAGGCGTACCTCGGACCTCAGGACCATAGGTGTACGGTACAGTGTACAGCACTCAGTTCAGTGTACATTGTCACTATCAGCATCACTATCACTTCACTATCTGATCTGTCACTAGCTTCACTAGCTATCATTATCAGATCAGTATCACTGTCAGCTATCAGGTATTACATTATCAGACTATCACTTCACTGCACTTCACTACACTACACTACACATTTTTGAAGGCACCAGTAACAACCGCCAGAAAAGCAGCAGCCTGTGAGGCGAAGTGCGGGGGGCGGCAGGCGACCAGCTGACCAGTTGCTTCACTGGCTACACGAAAAGGCTGTTCACCTTTTTTACTTCTGACAGCTATGTCACCAACTCGCCCACGCATGAGTCCATCTCCTTTCTATGGGCCCCTTCCGGTGAGCAGCTAGCTCAGCCAGCCAGCTAGTTCCCGTCGTCCTCTTTGTGGTGTGCATGGAGGGTGGGTGGGGGTTGATATACGCGGAGGGCGCGATGCGGAAACCAATCAGAGTCAGGTTAGTCGCNTGTACTATACTATACTATACTATACTATACTATACTATACTTTACTACACTATACTATACTATACTATACGGTACTATACTTTACTTTACTATACTATACTATACTTTATTAGACTGTACTATACTATACTATACTGTATTGTACTGTACTATACTATACTTTACATATATATACAATATACTTACAATATATACACCCTCCTACCAAAGACCTCATGCAACTTCGTCTTCCAAGGCGGAAGCCAAAGATGAGTTCCCGATTTCCCGTATTTCGAACTTTTGGTTGTTGTGTGGCACTGGCACCTTTCAATTGTTCAAATTCAACATGTGTTGAAGGAAAACTGCTACGATCCCCTGTCAACTATTTAGAACTTGGTCAGTAACTTAGTTACAGTTAAAGGGCATCAAAAACCTTGACAGACCATCAAAAGCTCTACTAAGTCTCTAAGTCTAAGTCTAAGTCTGACCGGACCTAACTCTAAAGGTGCCTATAAAAGCATGAATCATGAATCTACGAATCTACTGTGAATGCCCCAGTTTTCCCGGATTGATGTGGCTCTATTGTAGCATGTAGGTGCTGCTAGACTCGCTAGGCCACTACCGGCTACCGCTAGACTCTAGACTCTATATAGACTCTAGACTAGACTCTTGCCAGGAGATGGTTGAGTTTCCCCAAAGGAACAAAGGGTCAAGTAAACCTTGGTGGTAGACAAAAGACCTCGTTACTAAATCTATTGATTTTTGCATCGCTACTAATACTTTACTATACTAGTTACTAGATACTACACTACCAAAGTCACTAAATTTTACGAGCTACTAGCTACATATAAATCAGACCTTTTCTAAAGTATGCGCCATCACTGTCGCTAAACCGCTAAACTAACTATATACTATACTAAACTATTCACTATGGTTGCAACACAATGGCACTCTCACCATCACTATGACCCAAACAAACCTTGAATGACTATGACTATGACGTGACTATACTATACTAAGACTACGCGACTGACTAAGCCTAAGCCTAAGCCTTACTAAGCTATACTCACACTCAGTCTGTGTGAATTCGTTTATGCAATCTGAAATATTTTTTACATACACTCACCAAAAAAACATCATTAGTTTTTCAAACCCCCTCAGGACCGTGGTTCTATCTTCCAAGAGGCCTCAGGGCTCAAAAGTGCGGCCACACCACGCAAGACACTGCCAACTTTGAGGAGACTATCGCGGATCTCTGTGGGCATCGCGTCAATGTCACCACGTTCTTGAGCTGCCTGATATGGCACCATGACCGCATCTAGGATTTGAAGCAGTTTGGCATTCATCTTGGGAGCAACTGAAATGAGATGGAGAAAACAATCGTTCAAGCAGCTTTCATGCAAGCAGGTGCCCAGCACCTGACCGCGGAAAGGGCGAAACAAAGTCAAAGTCGTAGTCACATCTTTGTAGCATTCATAAATTGAATTGAGCTGGGCCAATCATCCAAATGGAGTACGGTACTGGTAAAGTATACGTCTACGTAATATTATTAGTTAGTGTAACTTAAAAAACCGAACCGTATAACATCGATGACAGTGCCGAAACTCTCCAATAAAAGCAGAAGGTCCCAGTGTAGAGTCCAAGTTCCCAGCCCCTTGGTCCAGGTTTAAAAAAAAACTGCGGCTGCAGTCTACAGTCTGAGTCTAGAGTCTAGAGAGTCTACGTCCTAGGTCCTAGGTCCTAGATCAAAGTCACAACAAAAACGATGGCAACATAATCCAGCCTTGAGGTCAAGTTCTCTTGATTGTTTCAATGCTCCCTCTGCGGCATCCTGGTCCTCGTCATCAGACTCAGCTTGGTTGTACTTGTCCAAGATGGCGGCCAAGGCTGAATCAAAACGAGGTCGAAGGGGGCAGAACTCATCCACCTCACCTGTAGGCCAAGGCTGCCATGCATCCAAAAAGTTGGCATCAAGGTCTGAAGAGTCCATCCCTTCTTGGCACCGACGCTTGACGAGACGCGCCATGATGCAAGCAGGCCAATCAATGTTAGCTTCTGCCAGTGGTTGGAGAGTTTTGTGAAGTTCATCTCGGGACATGCCCTCCAATCGCTCATAGATGTTCTGAGCATGCTGCACCAATTGAATGCGCTTTTGCAAGAGCAAAGCTTCCATCGCCTGGATTTCCTCCAAGTGTTTGGCGATCTTCTGTGCCTTATTAAACAAATCGGAAGCAGCACAATGCACAATTCAGGCATACCTGGCATACCTGAAAAAGACTACTGAGTACTGAGTACTGACTAGTGACTAGTCTAGTTCGATTCTAGTCACTAGTCCTTAGTGACTAGTGACTAGTGACTACTGCACACACCGTGAAACAAGACTTTGAGTTGGACCCACATTGGACTCTCTTCAGGTTGAAACGGTCACCCCATGAAACCAACCAACACCAGTCACTAACTATTCACTATTCACTATTATTAAGCTAAACTATGTAACTATTATATTATAATTATAATAATTATTATAATAATTGCCGCAATGGCCATACAACAAGCCCCAGCTCTGAAAATTCGAGTTGCGCCATTGAGAGTTCTTCCAAGCTGTTCACCTTGCAGCACGCGCTCCACATTCAGGTTCTGAACAGACTTCGTGTCTCCACCGATCTTGGCCTTGATTGCCTTGGCAAGGTCATCTGGCGCTGTATCATGTCCAGGTGCACTTGAAGCACCGTCGCTTTGGGCAGGTGCAACACTCACTGGTGGAGGTGATCTAGATCGAGGATCTCCACCCCCTTTGCCACGGCCTCTTCTACCCTTGCCAGTGCCAGGCTCTTTCTTGACTCCACCCCTGGCCTTAGCCTTGGCTTTGGCCTTGGCTTTTGAATTCTGTATTGCATCTGGGGCAAAGCTGGCACTGGGTTTGATGGATTCAATCCCTTCAAACTGCAACCCATCAACAGCGTCAGTTGGGGCTTCACTTGGAACAAAACCTTGCTTTTCAGCACTTTCCCTGCTATGAATGATTTGCGCAGCCTTCTGCCTTGCATCTGCAATGCTGAGGATGCGAGAGCAAGGCTTGTTGGAGCCAGGTCGCTTGCCCAGTCTTGCGGCCACCTCCTCCTTGGCAAGAACTTGAAATCTTTCATGCGGCTGCTCCTTCCGAAGCATGTTGGTAGCATCAAGAAGGTGCTCATAGTGGTCCAACATCCGTCGTGCTTTGAAGGTCACTCGCCGGAAGTCTGAATCCTCAAACAAATAGAATTTTGTGGTTTCACCATCCTCATTGGCACAAGTGATGAACCGAAGATCAGGATCCAAAGTATCGGCGGCAACCTTGAAATTCTGAATGATATCATCATCGGTCAAGGCCACATACGGCTTGCTGAGTTCAACACAAAGGCTGTTGGTGCTCTGCACACTTCCACGGACTTTGAAAGGTTGAGGTGCCAAACCATTCTTGATTTGACCAGCAAGATCGAAACCATCTCGGACCTCCCTGCTTTGTGCGAAAGCAGCACAAAATTGAGTCCAGTTCAGAAAGGGATATGTGTCGTACGCCAAATTGACGCAGGTCACGCATCCGTCTGGGTACGCAAACTTCACCTCCTGCAGTGTGCAATTTGCCAAATGGAAATTTATCAGAGACCACAGTCAGTCTAATGACCAATGAACCTAATCAAGTCATTACATTAGCGGCGCTAACCACTTCTTTTCTGTTGATTCGATTCCTCAAATCTTATAATTGTATCGATTGGTGAAGTCTAGAGTCTAGAGTCTAAGTTTTAAGTGTACTTGATAAGGTTGGCTTTGTTTTTTCAATGAAAAGACTTGTATGGCAATTGTTCCATGGCTCTATGACATTTTGACTTTGACAATGTTTTTCAAGTGAAACTCCTTGGTCTGAGTTTATCATGGTCTGGTAAAATCTGCAATTGCCACCTTTCAACATCAGCACCACCTCTGATCTGGAAATTTAGAATCTAGAGCCTAGAATCTTTAAATAGAATCTATAATCTATGCCAGGCATCCATCCTCCCATCCCTATAGACTATAGACTCTATACTGTCCTGCGACATCTTCTTTTTGCATGGAAAGCAAATCTTGACGCTGGCAGTGCTAGGTGCGGATGCAGCGCTGGGTTGTCCATCGTCACCGCCGCCTCCCACTGCCTATCAACAACGAATTTGGACACCAAAGCCGCAAAGCCCAATGGCCCAAGATCTATGCTCGATACTTCAACCATAGCAACGCCTGTATTATACTTTTTTACTTACAAAAGATCCATCCATTGCATAATGTATGCAGGAATCCTGCACTCACTAACACATTCCCAGTCAAAATGGATTTGCAAAGTGCAGAGTCAACATTCATTTTTCATAAGAAACAACCGAAGGTACATACACTATTCAATATACTCAATATACAATGTGTCATCATGTAGTTTGATTATCTGGCGTAACGGCGTAGGCGTAGTCTTGTTGGCCGCATGTGGTTTNACTCACTACATTAGAAGAAGAAACGAAAACGATGAAAAATCTTTTGCAACGATCGGGATATGAGTTCATAAAGTTAAACATTCACTTTGAATGAAAGTCCCTCTCATAGTTCATCACATACTGAAGTAATAAGTAATATATACTAACTAACCTTACTAACCGTTACTAACCTTCAATATAACCACCAAAAAAACATCAAGTGCCTTGGAAAACATGGAGAGGCGCACAGCTCACCAGCCACGCTGATGAAACCACAGGTCAACACCACGTCAGTTGAGATGCAAAATCTTGAGCAAAGAGCCAGAGAAATTGGGGTCTTTTGCACATGGGCGGCAAGGACATGCTCGATTGAAACTTGCCCTAGAAAAAACTGAATTTCATTGCCATATGCCGTTGACTGCCGTACGGTGTATGCATGGCATATGCAACTGATCATATAATATTGCATCACAAAGTGCAAATCACCAAGCACCAAGAACACATCATGCTATGAGTTGCTGCTAAAAGCTGCTGCTAACCGACTTCACATTGGTTTTGCAAACTCTGGTGACTCTGGTGAAAATCATTGCATCAAGTAAATCCATATGACATATGCCTATGCCATATGACATATGATATATTTACATCCAGTTCATAGTAACATTGACCGTATAACCGTATAACCGAATACATGGAAATCGTGGAATACACCATTCGGTTGGTGCTGGTTCATCGGCACATGTCCTGTTTGGCAGAACGTGAGGGTGGTGGCAAAGAGAAAAATGATAATCTGATAAACGGATATCGGATATCGTATGTGATTGATGAACTTGATGAAATGCAGTTGAAGAGAGGCCTCAGCAAAATCGGACATCTGGCTGTGTTTTCCTCGCATGGTGCCTGTTGAACTCCAACCGCCAGCCCGCATGACGAACTGCATCAAAATTGATCCAGCACAAAGCCACGCTGATCCAATTCCCGTCGGATCAACACGAGGCAAAGAAACAAAACATCACATGCATACGGTGTTCACATTGACAACTTTCAACAAATCGAATCATCATCTATTTTTTTTGATCTTTGAATTTGTTGATTTTGCAACTAGACTAGACTAGACTCTAGAGTCAGACAGACTCAGACTCGCAAGAGGTTTGCACAGTTGTAGAGGTGCCCCTAATTCAGTTTGTTCAAGTTGCATTCACTTTCACAGCCGCTATGCTGAGTCTTGCGAACAATCTGGATCTGCAGTTGCGTCTGCGACAATTTCGGATGCATCGGCCAGGAGTATACACCATAGACTAAAGTGACTAAAGGAATTTTGGATTCCATGATTTGCGCTCGGGCCGCTCGGGTTTGCTTCCACCTGCAAACGTCAGCGACGTGCTGGCCAGCCGAACGAAAGCGAGAATGCACAACCCCTACACGGCACACTGCATACAAAGCTGTATCTGTATCATGTGGTGGCCTGAAATGAGAAACTGTGCCAAATGAATCAAATGAACCAACTGAGCTGTAAATTAAAGTTTGGGGAAGTAAGCCACGAATCCTTGAAGTGTGGGTTGATTTCTTTCACACGAATCATCCACCAGGTATTGGTATTGTTTTCGTTGATGCTGTTCAAGCAACACATTACTACCACATTGGCCCAACTTATTGGTATGAACTCCTTTCACAGTAACCCTGCCAAGAAATGGATTCTAAACGTGATGCCATTTTCAGTTTGCGTATGTAATCTACTGAATCTACTGTTTAAGTCTAGGTCCGGTGGTTTTGGCTGGAGTGATAAAGCCGAAATCAACTGACCCTATTGGCTTATTGTCTAGAGTCTAAAAGAAAGAAGTAAAGAGGATGTCTGAAATCGTTGGCCGACCAGCAACCATCAAGTTGGTCCTGTACTACTACATGTCTGCCGTAACATCATATCAGCTGTTCATATAAAGAAAAAAATACAATAAATACATATATATACGATATCAAATATAATAGAATATTTATAGCGGCCAAATCGTCCCATCCACACCATTGGAAACATCTAGAATGTGGAATCTAAATAGGTGTCATGATCAGCGACTCCTTTTGGATTCTGCTCCCAAAATAAAATGGTAGCTAAATCTAAGATGGTATCGGTAACGGTAACACAAACTCACCTAGCAGGAGATGTGCGCATGACCTCGCAGGCACAAGGACAGTCTACTATCAACTGCCGCAGTGGTGGAAAGAACGTTGGTGTCCATGCTCAAAACTCGGAGTCGCATTGGTCGGTGCCGTGGTGTCCTCTTCTGCCTGGGTTTCTGCAAACAACATCCATCAAGTTTTTAATAGATTCTAGATAGAAGACTCGTACAGTTCTCTCCGGTTGCTATACCTGCCCGTTCTAGCGCAGCTAAAGTGCAGTGAAATGGTAATGATCTTGGTTGCTGCTGATTAGATGATAGGATTATCTGCTACTAGCTGCTGCTGCTGCTAGTACTCACTCCTATTGGCTCTTGTAATTTGCTGCTTGAAAAAAAAAATGATGCAAATGACAATGCCAATGCATCCTGAGTGGATATGTGAACAAGGCCATGCAACCAAGTTATATCTTCAATGATTCAATGATTTGGTGACTCATTGTCTAAAAAGATCCATGTTTTCCAACCATCAGGAGGACACTGGACCCTTTGTAGGCCCCCCAGGGGGATCCAGAAAACCCCAATGCTTTTTACTTTGCCGGCAAACGCGTCACAAGCGATGATATAGCTGATCTTTTGCGACACAACAGTGTGGCCAGGCAATGGCACCATGATGGAACAAATTGATTCACACCCGCATCCACTGCTTAGAGTGTAGAGTCAAGTCTATAGTCTATAGTCTATAGAGTCTGGAGTCTACAGGATAGGACCGGATCATACCCCCCTTTTTTATCCAAACCATGATCTGATCTATCTGATCTATCAATCTCTTTTTGCTTACCCGGCTTACCCTTCTTTGTCTATGTAGGCATGTATTGTGAATCTATGTTTTTGTCTATCTACGGTGCCATCTTCCTATATGCTGAAGCTGTCTACATCTACTTTACATCTACCTTCAGTTTTACTTTGCTATAGCTGCTAAGATACTAAATGCTTGTAATGCAAGAATCAAAGGACTTGCTAACCGAGTACTGAGTACTTGTTCAAATTCTCAAACTGTTGTTGAAATCATAGTCATAAAATAAAAACTCATTGGTGCATCTATATTATATATGTTGAATCTTTCTATGTGTGCATCCGATCCAGTACATTGATCCATTGCAACCACTGTCTGCCACAGCGCCGCGCCACCAAGTGTTGCAAGCCAACGGTTCAAAAGGCCCCACTTTCTGGTCCCGAAATGCATGGACACCACAGCAAACAGCTTGCTGCCTAGTGATTGATGCAGCGCAGCTCACACGCGAATCTAATCAATCCTAATCAGGATCAGAATTCAAAATTCGGGCAAAAGGCAAAGCACACAGCAATGCTGGATTCTGCAAAAAAACATGTAGAATCGAACTTGAAAATTGGAGTGGGATTATTGATTATTATTCGGTTCTATGCTGCCTTCTGTGGCTGTCTTGCAGGCCAAGCCCAACATATACGAGAATGAACAATGAGTAGTAAGAATAAGACTAAGGCTAAGGCTAAGGCGGCTACGGCTACGGCTAAGACTAAGACTAAGACTAAAAACATGTAGCTAAGGCAGAAAGGTCAAAGAATCAACATAAAACATGACATTGTTATTGCAACAAATGGATGATCCCAATCATGTGGCTGGAAATTGGCGCCCATTTTCCAGACCCATGGCACGGAAATTGGATGCCGATTTCCGGCTCTGAGATTGTGTCAAAAACAGGTCTGGACACTGATACTGATACTGGTATCTAGGCGTGCCTGTTGGGTAGCCACAGCAGTTGTAGATATGGTGTCTTCGTGAATGTGTGTTTTGCCTGGCAGGCCCAATCATTTATGTGTTCACAATCTAATCTAGTGACTAGTGACTAGTGATGACAGTAGTGACTGACTATTGACAAGTGAAGTGACCAGACTAAACAAACTCTATCTAGTGATAGTGACTCTAGTGAGTCTAGTGCTAGTGACTGCTAGTGATTGGTGGCTTCTGACGTTGCTTGGCTAGCTTGATTCTGATACAGATAGTGATAGTGACCAGTGACTAGTGAGTAGTGATTAGTGCTGCTAAATCGAATCTAGAATCTAGAATCTAGATTCCGGTCTGAATCTGAGTCTAGTCAGCCCAGTCTAGTCAAATCAAGTCGAGTCTAGTCGAGTCTAGTCTAGTCAATACAAATATTCTAGATTCTAGATTCTAGATTCGAGAAAATATATTCTTCTGATTCCATAAACCCTCCAAAGTTCACAACTTCACCGCAACACTGCGAAAACGATCGTTGTCACTACTTACAATGAAATGTGCTTCGCCACCCTGGAACCATGTGGCAGGTTGGCTAAAGAGCCAACGCTCGCCACCGCAACACCAGTCATCAGCCAGACTGGTGCATATTCTCCGCATGGCTTGTTGATCGAAATCACTTCAGGGGACTAGTTACCTAGGTTCTCCAAGCATCAAAGTTCTCTGACTATCGGAATCAGGGGCCACATCATCAGCAACAAAAGGCACATAATACACCAATGCCCACATTACCGAAGCGATGCAAGGCAAGCACATGCCCTCACCGCTGAAATCTCTCAGCTGGGCCCCTGTGAAATGGCGTGGAACCTGGAGGGTGACAGGATACCCTTGCATGTAAATACTTTCGATTGGTAGGACCAGTCTGTCCTGACCATATGAGTATAGCATGGTGGAAGTGCAAAGGCATTTGTTCATGCCCTCTCGAGAATGACAGTGCCGGCCATGACTTTGGCTCACGTCAATGAAACAATCATCCAAATCATGTTCCAATTCGGCAACTGTCTTTTGTTGTTCTTTCATCATTCGAATGACATAAATGTCAATGATGTCTTTCACTCGATCTGTCAAAGGCAAGCCTGTGCCCTTGAAGCTGGCTCTGGAAGTCCATGGGCTGTAGCCCGGACTCACATTCAAATTGTTGCGCTCATTCAAACTCTCCTTGTGCCAACGTTTGGTCAGCCGTTCATCAGCATCGTTCCGGGAAATCTGGGCCTGCCAAGTCTGGAGTTTGGGGTGTGGCCGTTGCAAACATGGTGATTAAAAAGCTGGAATCATGTTGAAAGTCCTGTCTCATGAGTCTCAAGATCTGACAATGAGACACCTACCTATGGAATCTATGACATAAAACAATGAACAAATAATGGAAAATGAGGACAACATGCAAAGCCAAGCTGCCCTACCTGGCTACCTAACTTTGTAAAAACTGATATGGAAAAAAACAAAAGCAAAATGATACTCCATGTTAGAAAGCTGCAAATCTTGGACAACCATACACTGACATTGAATTGAAAAATATCAAAACAAAACAAATCACTGCCACTGCAACAGATTCTTAGATGAGCTACCATCGTTCACTGGCAACTACAGTCGCAGTGTTAATATCGCATGTATATTTGCAATTTCAAAAAATATGCAAAACCTACCTGACACAACAGCCAGGACTAACAACACAGGGCTGAAACCAAAAAGATCAAAACCAACCTTCACAGCAGCAG
Organism: Breviolum minutum Mf 1.05b.01; assembly: GCA_000507305.1. NCBI lineage: Eukaryota > Dinophyceae > Suessiales > Symbiodiniaceae > Breviolum > Breviolum minutum. The sequence goes on along the minus strand of DF239916.1, from coordinate 37,322 downwards.
TTGTTGCCGGTTGCCGCCAACATTCTCACTGCTTTGGGAATGAATCAATGATTTGCTACATCCCATCGCTAAAGTGCCACCCAAAAAGGAAGCAGATTCATAGAGTCATAGAGTGTATGGCATCTATGGCCTACTAAAGGGCCTTTGGGTCTAATGATCCGTCCAATGCACTATGACCATAGAAGGAAATCAATTTGCATTCAGCACATCAAATTTGGAATATAAATCACAAAGGCCTGGCCCAAGCCTCATTAAAGTCCTAAAGTTAAAGTAGATGGCTGCCAAGGCTTGGGTGGAGCTAAAGGCGTGAGATGGTGAGGTCTCAAAAGGGAAATAAAAACAAGGAAACAAGGCGGCTAGCGGCTAGCGGCTACAATGCTACAACTCTGCCACCTGCCACATGAAGGCCACCAGAAACGTGCTAGAGAACGCTTTGCAATCACAAATCATGGGCCACAGCTTGCCAGCCTTTGTAGGATACCACTGGTGGAGCCAGAAAAAAAAACTATATGTGGTAGGTCGATCCTTAACTTGAGGTAGGCTACGGCTAGGGTAAGGCGCCGATAGGCCGTGGCCTTCAGCCTGAGAAAGACGGGAAGATTTGGACTAGGACTAGGACTAGGACCAGGACTAGGACCAGGACCAGGAAACTTGAGGCCTCACACTTTCCCCAGGGATTGATTGCATTGCGGTCTTGCCGGAGCTTCATCCAAAATCCGGGCCAAGAAAAAATACAAATTCCGATGGTCATTGCACTTTGCATTTTCCAAAAAATGCGTTTTCACGAAAGTAGTCCTGAAAATTGAAATCGCATTTTTTGAAAAATGCGATTTGCCAAAATTACAAATGGATTTTGAAATCGCATTTTTTGAAAAATGCGATTTGCCAAAATTACAAATGGATTTTGAAATCGCATTTTTTGAAAAATGCAAATGTAGACCCAAAAGTTCAGTTGCATTTTTTTCGCATTTTTTTTGCATTTTTTTGCATTTTTGATCTATTTTTGAATTAAAAATGACAAAAAAAATGCAAAAAAAATGCAACCCAAAATGCACTTTGAAAAGTTGCATTTTTAAAAAATACAACTTTTTGAAGTTGATCTACGTAATGCAATGTTGTATTTTCCGAAAAATGCGTTTGACATGTTCTGTCACAGTTGTACTTTCAGAAAAATGCGTTTGATTATGCGTATATGTTTTTTTTTGTCAATCNTTAGGGTTTAGGGTTGAGGTTTAAGATTATTTTGATGTTAAATAAGGGGAAATGCTGCCCGTTTTTTTGCCGTAACGTTTAGGGTTTAGGGTTGAGGTTTAGGATAATTTTCTAAATAATTCTATGCATGTAGTTGCTCAGGGGATTGCTTTTTGATTCAACTTTTTTCCAAAACAAACAATAGAACCATCAGACAGAGTGGCCTGATGCGGTCAGCCTGCTGTGCGGAGAGTTGAAAAATAGCAACACCCATGTCCGCCCAGCCTTGGCATGCCATCTAAAAATTTCTATCAATCAATGCGCCATTATATAACATATGTCAATGAAACTATGTCCTGCGATACTGATATTTGTCCTCAATGTCACAATGTATAATATAAGCTCGCTTAAATAGAGGTGTTTGGCTCAACGTATACATTTACATTCCTCATGGTAGCGATTAGCTGATTAGCCCGATAACGGGTCTTCGGTCCGCCTTTTCCCTTATAAGACCTGAAGAGTCACTGTTGCAGTGATTGCTGTTGCTGATCTTTTGCTGGGTCTATGGCTGGCAAGTGAGGGCACACATGCTGGTTCTGAGAATGTACTTTGAATTTGGAATTTCCAACAACCGAAGATTCATCGATGGCAACAAAAACACAGGGATGCACTTGTCGGTTCGCTACCACTTTACTATTACTATCGCTATGGATGTGCAGATGTGTGGTTTTGTAGTTCTGCAACTGTACCATTTGGTTCTTGAGCGGGATTGACGGTCTGCAATTGGTCCCCCCCATAGCCCTTTTGCCGCTTTAGCCTACAGGCCTAGGACCTAACGGGTCATGTGCGAGTACATGCTGTGCCTACACCAATGGCCTCAGGCCCTCAAATCAAACCAATAAAATGCATTGCCCATGATTCAGCAGAGGTAGTTGGGATACATTCGACCATGTCAATAACTGCTGATATGAATTCCAAATTTTTGATTTGATAAACATGGAACAATGCCCATAGTACAGATATATAATATTGCATTTGACGACTGGAAAATGCTATACAATGCAACTCAGCCTGTTCCAGAATCACATGCCTTGACCGCATGCTTCTTCATCCAAACGTCCAGCTCCGGGCCGGGAGGCAACAACACATCACTCCACTTGGCAGGTGGAACTTGGGCACGATGCCAATGGATGTCCTTCAGATTTGCCATGTTTCATGTCTCCCACCATCATTGAAAATGAGAAGCAGCGTTTCTGGTAATGACGTCACAGTTGCAGTTGTTGACAACTGCCACCATATGTTCAAGATGTCTGATGTGGCACGCAAGTATTGGCACTGCAACTCAAATTTTCAGAGTGTTGTAGTTGAGTACAAAGTGGATCGAAATTTCCATTTATACTTGACTTAGAGTCAGTTTGCAGTTGCATGACCTGGTACCTGGTACCTGGTAGCTGATGGCCCTCCCTGTCCTTCACCATCTTCACAACTCTGTCCAACAGCGTTGTATCACCGATGTCCTTCCTGATGAAGATGATGTAGACCCTGGTTTCCAACAGGGATGCAAAAACCGTCCTTACATTAAATTTAAACTTTATAAACTTCAACATTCTAACTGTGTCCCTGTTTATGCGCTGCTATCTGATATTGCTAGTTAGCTAGTTGGCTGCTAGCTGCCTGCTAGCTACCCGCTACCGACATAAAACAATCCCCTGATGCGAAATCTATCGGGATGCAACGCTGAAAATCATTCCTGTAGCCTGGGTCTTTTGGGGCTCAAATGTGAAGTCAATAACCGAATCAAATCGACGTGGTTTCCCATGTTTGCGCTAGGCCGCTTGTCAGTCATGTGAGCAAGTTAAGTCAAGAGTCAAGTCATCATCGGTTGAAATTTTGATATTTGACTCTCCTGCTGGAATACAAAATGATTTCACTTAAAGCCTTGTTACTTGTTGTTTTGAAAAATGTCGACCAAATCTATCTGAAAAATGGCAATCACAACCTGTCAGTGACCCATCAATAAGCCTACTCGGGCCTACTCACTCCTCTGGAAAATGTTCCCAGTGCCGTACGCCAAATGCCACATGCCATATATGCCATATACTATTTAATACGTTACTCGTTACTACATACATACACTAATCACTAGTCACTAGTCAATCATTACACTACACACATGTTGCACGGAATGTTCCATGGAAGTGCCCTGTCCCCTCCGGTTTCTTTTCTTGCATCTTCGAAATTTGAAAGATGCAGCATGTCTCTACTTTGGAGATTTTGCAGTCAAATCATATCTGAGTTTCACGGATCAACCAGCACTGCCAGCATGTTATTCAGAACTTCAGATAATGTTGCATTTGAAATTACAATTACATTTCTACATTACATTACATTACATTGCAATACATCATGGGATGTATCTTTGAAGGTAGTTCGTCTTGTTGTGTGGGCGCTGTTCTATGAGACGGGGGCCTTCAAATCCATAAGGCTCAATTTGTACTGGGATGGTTGAACCTGATGTAGTAACGTAGTAGTTGCTATCTATCTGCTATCTAAATTCAAAATTCAACATAGCCCCTTTTAGCTGAAGTTCTGAAGAGTCTGGAGGCTTTCGGGAATGCATTGGCCGACGAAGTCGATACCTGAAATTTCCTGTTGCAACTGAACATGAAAAAAAACAATTCTTGCATAGGGCATAGAGCGCAAAGTTCAAGCTATAGCTGGGCAGAAGATCCCTGAATGCACCACTGATGTCAAGTCAAGTCAAGTTCTTGATGTACAATGTACAATTACAATGAAATGTCGACTGTCCATGTAAATTATTTGTATTATTTTATTATTGATATTGTAGTGCAACTCAAACTCATCTCAAAGTGACTAAGAACTGACTTAACCATTTGAAAATGCAAACTTTGTTGCGCGACCATTGAACACCTCGGTCAAGCAGCATGAAATCATCATTTAAGGTCGTGTGGTTCTTCACTTTCATCATCACGGCGTGCTCTCTCGTACTGATCTGAAAAGGCTTGTGCACCAGGTAAAGAGTTGAAATGCGCCCGCCCCAATTGACGTTGTCGAAGATCCGGATGGCAAGATGAAGAGTGCTCAGACTGGCTCGAGAATTCATTGGCCCTGGACAGCCATGCCACCAGGTGGCCTATCGGCCTCCCCTGGCCACCTCCCTTCCGAGCACTTGGCTTACAAGTCCGTGTTCTACGGCAGTTGCCGCCGTGGCAACGGCAGTGAGCAACCAAATTGCCCGAAAGAAAGTTGTATCGCAAATCTCCGTTTTCAAGATTGAAACGATCGTCCGGGGCTGCCGGCGCAGTCCTCGCAGCAGGTTCATGTCTGTGGTCTCTCGAAGAAGAAGATGAAGTTGAATCAGAATCGGCATCGGAACCCAAAGGATCAAAGTCATTGTCACTGATGCTGAAGTCATCTGTGCACTTGCTGCTCGCCTTATCAGCGCCACTGTGATTGCTCTTTCGCTCATCATCTTCGGCAAGAATTTGGTCTTGTAAGTCTTGTACATTTCGATCTGCATTTTCGGGAGCAACTGGTTCAATCAAAAGAGATTGGTCGAACTCAGGGATCAAGCTTCTCTGGAGGGGAGGCTCAGCAACAGGATCGCCAGTAACTTCCGCATTTGCTTCTTGATCAGACAAGTTTTCCTCCATCATCAAATCCATCTCCGCCAAATCAAGCCATTCGCCTGCTGCTTTTCGCCAAGGATCGACCACCTCATCGGGGTCAGAATCAGAATCAATGTCATCATCGTCCCCAATACTGCCCAAGTCATCTGATGCAGATTCTTGTAAAATGTTGTCTTCCACATCTGGCACGGGTTCCTCGCCACAGCTCATAGGTGAATCGGGTGAATAGTCTTCACCAAGACCGTTATGGTAAACTTGCACCAGGTGCTCGTCAAGGTCTTGACGTTCCTGCTCTGACATGCCCTTCAACTCTGCAAGGGCATCTTCATGAACAGTTGCATTGCCAACACCAGCAACAACAGCAGACCCAGATGTTTTTCGAGCTTTGGGCATCTTTTGGGCTGGTTTTTCATTTTGTCCATCATCACCAAGTTTACGTTTTCTGTGTCTGTGTTTTGGCTTCTCGCTTTCCCAACCTTGCCAAGAAAACACTGGCTCAGCGTCAGCATCACATAGGACTTCTACATGGTGAGGTATCATCTGGGAGGCCTCCAAGAAAGCTTGCCGTCGTTGAAGTAAGAAACAAATGTGACACTCCCACACCTGACCAAGATCCAACTGACAGAAGACTTTCGCAGCCAACTCAACAGATAAGTTGCCGTCGTCAAATTTCAATTCCAGTGGCTGCACTCCACTTGCCAAACACGGGCCACGAGGCTGCAAGCGCAACAATGTGAAATGCCACGTCTTCAGGTTGATGTAGCCAATATGAAAATACAAGGGCTGGTCAGACTCAAATGCCACACTCTGAAGCTTCAAAACTGCCATGCCAGAATCCAGTTTCGATCGATTTGCACCTCCCTTCGCAAAAAACTCCTTCAAAGACTTGCACATTTTTTTCCAAAATACAAAAGCTTGTTTACCAGGTGCCTCGCACCTGCAGAAACCCAGCTTCATACAATCTTTCGGTTTGAAGACATGGCTCGCCTCATGGCTCTTTCTTCCTGGGATTTGAGTAGCCTTTTCATCATAAAAAATTCGATGTTGTTTCTTCCAGTTCTCCTCCAAAAGGCCCATGAGACCTTTGACATTTTGCTGCCCAGCATTGGACACGATGACCTGCCACATGTAGAATGGAATGCCAAAATACTGGCAGGACACATTGACATAGAAGAGCAGGTCACAAAATATATGTTGCAAAAATCTTACTTCAGGGCTGTTTCCATGGAATACTGATACACGCAGGCTTGCAAAAAAATACAAAACCTGGAAGAATCTAGAATCTAGAATCAAAAACATCAGAAATGTATGTATGTCAATGTATGTGATACATTAATGAATGAATTAACTAATGAATACGAATACGGAGCGGAATACACTGAATACACTTCACTACAGAAAACAGTGATGGATCAACAGTGGACAGGCAGTTGATGTTTCCTCCCTTCATCCCAGATATCATCTTTAATTTTTCTATCTATCTATCTGTCTATCTATCTATCTATCTATCTATCTGTCTGTCTGTCTGTCTGTCAGTCTGTCTGTCTAGTCTATCTATCTATCTATCTATCTATCTAATCTATTGAATCTATGGATTGATCTTTCGGACTATCGATCTTTCTGATCGATCTATCTATCAATCTAAACTGTTACCAGACACTATCTATCTATCTATCTATCTATCAATCTATCTATCTATCTATCCTTTTCTATCTATCTATATCTGTCTATAGAGTCTATCTGACTATCTATCTATCTATCTATCTAACTATCTATCTATCTATCTATCTATCTATCGAACCTATCCGAATCTATCCTCAATCAATCAATCAATCTATCTGTCTATCTATCTGTCTTGTTGTTTATCTATGGCTCGGCTAAGGCTGCGGCTACGGCTACGGCTAAGGCCGGCTAAGCGGCTAAGGCTAAGGCTACGGCTAAGGCTAAGGAAAACAGCTGCGGCGCGGTGTGCGGAGAAGTGCCAGTGTTGCAGGTGCCATGTCAGCAATGGCTGCAGCTGCGGATGTAGGCACAGCGTGAAACGGCACAAAGTGCTCGCTTTCACAGTCACTGAACAGACGAAGGCAACGATCCGAAGCCGTTCCTGTGAAAAGGATCAGTCTCGGTCGCACGCAGACTGTCACTCTTGACGCGACAGCATGATCTCCTGTCTCTGGGCCCCTTCCGGTGAGCAGCTAGCTCACCCAGCCAGCTAGTTCCCGTCGTCCTCTTTGTGGTGTGCATGGAGGGTGGGTGGGGGTTGATATACGCGGAGGGCGCGATGCGGAAACCAATCAGAGTCAGGTTAGTCGCTGCACGGAGCTGTGGCAGCAACACTTTGAGCTTCCTGCTCTTGAAGTGCAAAACTAAGTTCTGAACCTCTTCCATCATTACAATGGAAGGGTCGAACCCAGCTTTGGCACAACCGCGCTGTGGCTTTGCCGCGGGCATGCGGTTTGGCTCCGCCGCCCGTTTGCAGCATGCGCCGTACTCACCTGGCAGCTGGCAATCAACCCTGCTTTGCCAGGACCAAAGGGGTGGTTGAACAGTCGCCCGCTTTGACGTTGACAGACATTGCATTGCAGCAATTTCTCACATGATTTCAACTTTCAACTTTTCAACAATGTTTCCTTCAATAACTTGTTTGTTGACACTTTGAGGATTTTGCCTCCTTTGCGGTGAATGCATGATCTGCTTGGTCTTGCAATGATGTGGAACTGAAAAGTCAAACACAACATACCAACGAAAGAACATCCTTAGGACTGGTATACTATACTATACTAGTATACTAAGTATACTAGTATACTGTACTGGTATACCTGGTATACTTTACTAGACTCATAGGCTGTCATCTTCCGATGGTTTCATGGTACTCTGGTATTCTGGGCAATGTGGTCTTCAACAAACTCCACAGTTTGGAATGACCGAAAGACTAAGACGTGTCAGTGTCAGCAACAGCAAAGTGACCAGTGAAAAGTGGTTTTGACAATGGCAATGGCATCTGACACTCGTGGCTTTGGCTTGCTGCCTGATCATAGGCATGCGTCTTGTCAGTCTTGTGTCTGGCCCCTGACCACCTTGTGACTGTGGACCGTGTCACCACAAGCTGCTGCCTCTTGTCTCGCATCTCAAAACCGAAGTACGAATCAGCTACGGATCTCTGTCGAGTCTATGAACATAAACTCATGTCATGACTCGTGACTCATGAATCAACATCATGTCGCGAGCATGATTCTCATAAGCAGCTAGCAGCAGCTAGCTAGCAGCTAGCAACTAGCAGCCAGCAGCTTTCTGTCTATCTATCTGTGTAGTGATACCTAGGACCTGGACCTAGATGTAGCAATCAAATCTATCGAATCTATCTGTCTGATCTGATGTCTCCCATCTACCCTACCTAGTGGCCTATCCACTGATCCATCTAACTATTTTCTTATATCTAGAATCTAGAATCTAAGTGATCCAAATATGATAATTGAATATATTGATAAAATCTTATCTTGTGAATGCATGGTTTCATGTATCGAATGTATCGTCATAGGGTCATAGGGGTCACAAGAATATAAGTATAATAAGTATAAGTATAAGTATAAGTAAAGTAAAGTTAGTTTGTTATGTATCAGTTATCCATGCTACCGACTCTGCAAGTTTTTGGTCCGGTAAAGTATCGCTGTCTGTTCATGTTTGTAAAAACCTTTCGCCTTTTGCAACAAGAATTCAAAAAAACAAACTGAAATAATGGGTGCAATGCTGCAGTGGATGTCAAACAGACTCAGTTTTTGAAGAAAAAAACCGTGGCCTGAGCAAGTGCTTCAGCTGGTGGAACCCACTCTGCCCAAGGAAAGTGGAGCGGCTTCGGCAACATAAGGCTTGCAGCAGATGATGATTGGCCCGGACAAAACCTTGAAGTGGACGGAAATGAGTCTGAAGTTGGGGCAGGCCCCAATGTACTTTTGCCATTCAAGAACTCACAGATTGTGGCCAATGTCTTATCCCTTCTTGCATTTGTTTGCTGTTGGATCTGCCTCGCAACAGCACCAGATTCACGAAGTCTCTCTCTTAAATGGTTCTCCGGGTTTCGAAGCAAAATGGATTGTTCTTCATGTGCAGGCACCACTTGCAAAGAATGCGCTGAGCTCCCAGAATTTGCCATGTCAGGATCTGCAACTGCTGGTAGTGAAGCCTGCGCGCTCTCCAAAAATCCAAAAGAAATAGATGGTGTATGTGTTTTTTTCTTTCGGCTGGCCCTTGGCCCAAAAGCGTGGAAGCCCCTCTTGTGGGTTGCAGATGCGGCTTTTCCAATCTCAGTATACGTTGCTTTTTCTTCTTGGGATAGCTGTCGATAGTTGTGCGCCATTTCCTTCCAAGAATGTGCCGTTGTCTTGTTGCCTTTTGAATTCATGGACAAATAGGCCCTAAAAGCACCACCACCTCCACGTTTTCTTTTCGTCACACGCTTTGGATTTGCATTTCTTCGCCTTTTCCGCTTCAACTTTTGGATCACTGCATCGGTATCAAAGTAGAAGTATGAACAAGCATCTGTTGTGTTCTGAATGGACCGCCTCAACAACCAGTCAGCACTTAGCATGTCCAAACTGACAGGCTTGGATTGAGATCTTGATACAATGATTCGCCTGGAAATCGTATGTTGTCTTTCAATAGCACCAATGTCAGTGTCGGCCAGCATCGCTAAAGCCTTGATGATTGGGATTGCATCATTGCAGAAAGCCTGCTCAGAACCACACAAATCTATCAAATGCTGAGTCAACTCGTCCTGACGGCATCGTTTTTCTTGATAGACCAACCGGCAGTTTTCTTCACCCAACAATGATTGGAATAAGGCATAGGGATACTTCTTGCATCTCCACACCAGCAGCTGGTAAGCTGAGCAAGACAACCTGGAAAGCATGGCAAAACATAGCACCGAAATGTCTGATCTCCAGTCATCTTGAGGCACTCCAACTGGGGGCTGCTGCATCAGAGTCGCAACAGCGTGAAGTACAGAGTCCGCTTGCTCATGTTGAAATGCAAGCAGTATTCTGTACTGCCGTGGCTGCCCAAGAGATTCCTTCGAAAGTTGATCCCTAGCCCATCTCTTACTGCTGAAGTAAAGTAGCTGTGCCATGAGCCGCAAAATCGGATCCATATACTGGCGCATGAGGGCAACCTGCGTCTGAGGCGATGGCCCTAAGGCGCTTGCTCCTTTCCTCAAAACCCAGTCCAACACTGATGTGCGAAGTTTTTGATGATAGGAGTGCCAGTCGAAGTCTGAGTCTTGCGATTTCTGGCCTTGGTTACCCATGGCTGCATCGCCATCGTCACCATCACCTGTTGGGGCAGGAAGGACTGGGCCATTGTGATCCTCGGCCTTATTGTCAATGTCTTCGTCGGCAATTGCCAAGTTTCTCTCTGGATCATCTGCAGCGGGAATGGCAAAATCCCAGCCACCCCCATCATCATGATCATCAACAACACCATTATCCAAAGCCAAAGTTGCGGGGTCAGCTGCAGGAATGGAATTGCTATCAGAATCTTTCCCACACCATGAAAGAACAAGCGGTGTCAACAGGCAGTGAACACTGGACCATAAACCTACATAATTGAGGGCCTGGTCCGCTCCAAACCACCGAGATCGGGGGAACAGTGGGCAGCCGCCAGGGATAAGGGCCGGCACGCAGTACTTGATGAGTGTTGCCAGTGCATGATTTGAATCAGTGTACTGCCCAGCCTCTGCCCAATGGATGATTTTTTCACCATCACGCAGATCGTCGTTGAAGAAGTGATCAATGATGCATCGTTGTTTCATCCTCTGTGAAAAGCGCAATCGAGATTTTGATGACACTGCATCAGAGACATCCATTGTAGATTGGTCAGGTATGCCCAAATACATGTCCAAAATTTGTTTTTTGTATTCCACCGCTTCTGGCAACAATGGTGGGGAGCCAATTCGAAGTTCAAATTTTGCAGAAAGTATGTCTGCAAGGCACTTCTGCAGCTTGGACACGCTTCCAGCAGCTGTCATGCTAAGGGCTAAATTGATGATTGCAGAAATCCCTGGACCTGTCAAATCAAAAACGCGACCCTGCACTGTTGAGCCCTTGTGAATGTCACATAATGTTGATAAACGCAACCAGTTCTTCCTGCAAGCCTGTAGAGACCACTGTGCCAAATCGTTGGATGAAAACTCATCAGCGCAACACAAGAAAAGCTTGGTTTTGAATCCATCACTCAAACGATCGAAGCCCGCAATGTTCATACTAGCTTCCAAAGCCTGCTTGAGGTTGCGAGCAGTTTGACGGTCAAGAACTTGGAGAGGCACCGGGATGCTTCCCGTCAACAACATCTGTTTGCCTGTTGCGATCGACTTCAACATGCAGGCCAGTGACATCTCTGTTTGCAAGATCTTTGCGAGTTGCTTTGATGGCTGGGTAGACTTTGAAGAAGTACTTCCAGTTGGCAAAGACCAAGTTTCCAGGTCGGATACGTTGATCTTTGTTGGTGTTTCGTCGAACCTGAGGCGCACCACCAACATTTCCCCTGTATGCGTCTTTTCCTCTTCCATCATGCGATGGATCTCTTTGAACAAATCTGACCACATCTTGTAATGCAACAATCTGACAGAACTTGCTGCTCGAATAAGGGTGTGCCCAAACGACCAAACCGTCAAACCAAAAGATTCAGCATCTCGGGTGATAGATGAATATCCCCTATATGGCATGAACATGTGCTGAATGGCGCTGTCTCTGTCTTCCTGCCCATGTTGTTTCTGAGGCACGGTTGCTGCGAACAAATTGTTGACAAACGACTGCAAATCAAAATTTGGCGGAGTGTCGACGTCGACCTGCAAGTCAGGGGTATCGGAAACAGTTTCTTTGTTCTGTGCAAGGAGGGCCAAGGCGCTGGCTGCCACTGTCGCCTCCATTTCAATGTCATTGGCAGGTTTAAAATTTGTTGGCATCACAGCCGCAGGCTGTCCTGAATCCAGCTGCGACCCTCCCTTGCCCGATAAAGAATCCGCTGAAGCTTTGCGTTTTATTTGTAAGGCCTGTCTCGCATGTGCCATTCTTTCATGGACGGACATCACCTTGTTCCCACTGTCTGCATCAGATGGTTCGTCTTCCCTCAGCAAACCTCGCATCATAGCACGATATTCGTGACTACCTTTGATTCCAGGAGGCCGTCCTCTCCTCTTGGTGCTGCTATTGGTATTGCGCTGAGATGCGCTTGCTGACTGTGACACAGATCTTGGAACACTGGCCTGGCTCTGCAAGTCAAAAACATCGACATCATCATCAATCACTGAGTCCCAGCCAAGAATGTCTTCATCATCGTTTCTTGCTGGAGTGCTGGTTTGGACAGGATCTGTTGATGCTTGACGGTCATCAAGCGCCCCCCATCCTGTTTCGTCATCTGAATCGCCGTTGCCATCCATCGTGAGTCATGAGCAACAACCAATGGCCAGTTAGGCCCTAGGCCCGAATGACCGCATGGTTGGAAGTGAAAATCTAAAACATGTAAATGTAAAATGTAAATGAATATGTAGTAGTAGGATGGTTGGAAAAATGTTGATGATCTGCTCACAAGTCTTCTCAAGAGTCTATTCATCTATTTATCTATCTATCTATCTATCTATCTATCAGATCAGTAACAGCTTTCAATAATATCTTACAAATCAAACAAATACAACTCTTGCTAAATAACACTTGTGACTTGTGATTTGTGCTGACATCGGCGAGCATGTACTTTGTGTGTAACTGCTCAGTAGCTCGTATATTTCATATATTTTGAATCGTTCCGTTGTTGCCTCTTGGACGATATTCAATATTTGCATGTGCATTGCCTCTTTGCTTGCGGCCTGCGTTTGACTGGAAGACATCTTACATTTTAGATTTGACAAATGCCACAGCTGCCACATGAAAGGCTGGCTCCTTTGAGTTGTATCACTGACTGCACGGCATGAACCTGTGTTTCGGCAGTTCCCGAAAAACAAAAATCAAAATCATTATCTGACTCGTCTAAGTCTAAATTCAGTAGTCAGTATTCAATGTTCCGCACAGTGTTGCCTTCTAGGTGGAGGCTCAGGGAGCAGTGGACATGCATCTAAAAGAATACTAGACTGACCATCTTGCAAATGCCATCACCATTCCCCTATGGCCCCCTATGTGTTGCCTGGGTCGACTCATGTTGATCCACACATTGGCATCCAAATGCACGGGATAGAGGTGATAGCCACCATGCCGCCAATCCTTCTTGCTCTCGATCAGCTTCAACAGCCTGATACAACACTGACGTGTAGGTAGGTGGTCTGGTAAGGAAATGGAAACAAGAGTAACTTAACTAGAGTTGGGTGTGAAAGTTTGGCCACTGGTGAATGACCATTGGGTTCTTGTTGCATCAGGTCAGCTTCATTTGTTAAATCGAATGAGGACACATCATGACCTCACACACATGCCCACAAAAACCATGAAAAAGATGAAACAAACAACCAATTTGCCTGCTGGTGGTCGAGTCGAGTCTAGACGTTGAGTCTAGAGTCTAAAGTCTAAAGCCACCAGTGGGTGGTGATATCAACTTGCTTGTTTCTCTTGTAATTTATGGCTATGGCAATGCCAATGCGGCAATGGATCTAGTGATGGTCCACCAAGAATCAAAATTCAATGGGCCAACCCGGGTGATTCACCAACTGAGAAAAAGGGTCTGAAAGGAGAACCGTTTTGAACTCATTCCTGCGATGCTACGTTTGTGCTGCGATTTGGTTCTGATTCTACTTAGCCAAATAATGCTACTGCTACTATCAACTGCTATCAGAAGCAGCTATCAAAAATCAAATGTCAAAAATAGGAATGGTTGGATTGGTGATGAACTCTGGTCCAAATTTCTACCTGCTCTTAGTTACAGCTACAAAGTTACAGTTACAATTACAAGTTACAAGTCACTAATTCGAGCTACAGTTTCTTTCTTTTTCTAGGATCTAGACTCTAGAATCTAAAATCTGGACTCCTGGACTCACTGACTGTGGCACCCCTTCAGAAATATTACAATGGCTCACATGGCAGATAAGCCCGGCCTGTCCATGGGCGATTCGGGGACGCTTGCACTTTCTGCCTGAGTGAACCCCTCAACTTGTTCACATGTTCCACATTGAGGCTCATATGTTTCCAGCCAAGCCAATAAATCCTTGAATGTTGTAGGGAACTTGGAATGGCCAGCAACACTCCCCTCTGCCGATCTCTTCGTTCTCTGACGTGAGAACGGCTGGCAAGGCGTTCCGATCACCCCCAGCATCGGGTGAAGGAGTCCAGGATTGTCACGCCCACTCTGGGACATACAATGGTTCCCATGTACGCTGCAACCGGTGTCTTGAACCACCTGGTCATCCAAAGTGTTGTAGAAGTGCTGCACTGCGTCACCAAAGTTGGCCATCACTATATCGTGGCTTGTCGACTTCATGTCCGAGGCATTGATATGAGACAAAGGGAAGCCCAGCAGCTGCAGGGGACAGGGATTTGACAACCTATGTAACCTAGGACCTAGGACCTAGGACCTATGCCCTGAGGCTGTAAGCCGCCAAAGCCTTAAGCTGTGCCCTAAGCGCTTCGAATATATAAAATGATATTTAAAATATATTATAATAATAAAATATAGATATAAGATTGAAACTTGAATTGACTTCACAATTTTCAATCTAAGCTGTGTGGGTCTATGGCCATAGTGGCTGTGAAAAATGTTTGGGCGCCATAAGTGCGCCCCAGTAGTACTTTATAACTTTGTAGCGCTGAGTAGAACCTTGTGTACGGAGTAGCAGCTAGTAGCACTTTGCAATACTTTGTGACATGGTAGTACTTAGTACTTGCAATACTTTGTAGTATTCTTTGTAGAACTTCGTAAGGAGTAGCACTTTGTAGTGTTCTTTGTAGTTTTGTGCAATGCTTTGTACTTTTAGATTCTAGTAACTACAATTTAGTAGAGAAAAGTAATGATAGTGATACTTTGTGGCTTTGTAGAAAGGAAAAGAATTAGAAAAGAGTAGTTAGTACAGAAAAGTACGCAGTAGTACTTTGTTGTATGAGTAGTTCTTTGTGCACGGAGAAGCAAACCACCTCACCGCATATTGCATCACGACCGCAGACACACCACGCACACACAACCAGCGAGCACCAAAACACAACAACCAAACGAAATGGTTCAAAGCTAGCGGCTAGCGGCGAGTTCACACAAAAAACTCGGTTTGGGCATCGCACTGGCTGGTTCGCCCTGCGCACATTCTATAGGCAAATTCTTTCTTTAGTTAGTTTATAGCTGGCAGCTAGCAGCTAGCTAGCTAGCAGCCAAACAATTTGTCTCCTTGAAACCTTTGGCACGCCCAGGAACTACTGAGATAGAATACGCTTTGATTGTTTGTCGCATGATGGTTTTGCAAGCTGCACACTCAGTGGTATCGATGCTTCAGGCTCTGATGCTTTTGGCTTTGCCGGCTTTACCATGAAACGACATTGAAAAGTTGAAAAAAGAAAAACACAGCAGACTCTCCATGTCATATGAACAGATTCCAGAATGAGCTCTAGACTCTAAGACTCTAAGACTCTAAGACTCTAAGGGCATAAGGCCAAATTCACCTAATGATCTAAAATCTAGAATCGAATCTAAGAATCTATAGTCGCTAGTCTGATGACCTCATGATCCAAGAATCTAATCTAATCTAATCCTCTACTCCGACACTGATCATTTGTGACCTAAGGACCCGATGTTTCATCCTGTCCTACTGGCCAAATGGCGGCCAAATGAATGACTGAATGATGTGTTTTCCACTGTCGTGTAACAAAGTCCGGAAAAAAAACGTGCCTTGCAAGCCCAGCCCTCTGCAAGCATGCCAGAGCATCCGCTAACCAAACTCAATGGCTTTGTCCAATTGTGCGCACAATGCTTTTCATCCAGATGCTCCACGATCTCAAAGAAGCTCTTGATCCAGTAGGGATCATCTTTGGGCCCTTGTTCGCACAAACGAAGGTGATGCTGAAAACGTTGAACTCTTTCGGCAGCACTCAAACCAACATCCTCGGCATCACTCCCATTGCCAGATTCTGATGCTGAGCAAACACCATCTGCCTCTTCGATCTGCTTTTTCAAAGCATCTGCCTTCTCACATTCATCTGAAGCCACCATTTCCCAATCATCAGATGCAACGGAGGACGGCGCAGTCTGAGGTTGAGAAGCCATTGCTGAGATCAATCTTTGGCCACAGCAGGACTGTGCAGCTCCACGTCGTACGCTATGCAACTGTACACACAGTATACACAGAAGAAATGATGAAAACAACACTCCTGGACATGGCCTCTAGAATCTTTAGAAACCTTCAGAGTTCAAATGTTGCATGTAATAATCAATAATCATATCCGAAACCAAAAGTGGTCATGTAGAAAATGTAGCCGTGGAGCCTGTGCCTATTACTTTGTTAGCTTGCCTTCCCTTGGCCTTTGTGTTTTTGCAACTGCTTTGATTGACCACGTGGAAACTGCCAGCTCTGAAACAAAATGGTCAGGACAGCAACGGCAAGTGATATATTGCAATTCGATTCAATACAGAATGCGGTGCAAAAAACGAAGTTGAATCCCAAAAGCGAATAGGGTCGAGTCCTGTATCATTTTACCTCTCAAAAAATCCCGTAGATAGTAAGTGGTGAAAGAAAACACGCCTGTCTCAGTCTATAGTCTAGAGTCTAGAGTCTAGAAGCAGTGGTGGATGGGAACCGATTCACCATAGAACTCGCAGAATGAATTGAAACCTGAGTGTTTTTCAAACTTCGAGTTTGAAATCCCTTAGTTTGGAACCTTGCCTCAAGTCTTTATTCTAACATAGAGTGGGCGACGCTCTGGCAATGGGAAGGTGGCATCAACATCCTGGCAGAAGGTATTCTGCCCGCACAACCTTTCTCCAAATTTACATTATCCGTGCAATGACAATTCAAAGCAGCATACAGCGTAAAACTTTAATCAAATCATTGAAGCATGGCATAAGCTTTGCATGACCCTTGTTGACTGTCTGCGACTGCAGTTGGGTAGCGTAGCGGCATAGCAGTAGCGTCAACAATGTGTGTAAGTCACCCACCACCTATGATTTGATGGTGCATCGACCATGTGTGCAAGTTCAAGGAACATTACCATAATCATTTTCAGTTTCAGTATCAGTATGACCCCACCCACCCACCACCCAGAAGTTGCGTAGCATCGACCATGTCCCATTGCCAGGGTCAAAATGTCGCACTTTGCATCTAGGGGTTCCAACTTGCAGAAAACAATAGTTAGTTATGGCGATAGCGAATGCAACTGCCGATATCCGAACGTAAAAAAAACAATATATTACAAAATCATTTGCATATATATAAACGCTAGCCGCTATTGGACTGTAACCGTAATGTAATGTAGACTCGGCTGAAAAATTATGATTCTAGATTGTATTGAATTGTAGTAGGTAGGTGCCATCGGAAAATACTTTCATTGCCATATCTGCCAAAGAATAAAAACGGCAAAACGAACATGACATGACCCTTCAATCTTTTCTATAGTTACTATAGGCCTATAGGCCCTACAGTAGGCGATAAGCTGATTCATACCCAGTGTAGTGTAGCGTATCAGTTTGAAGGTGGAAAATGATCAGACACACACACAAATGCAGTAATAGATGACTTTTTCTTAAAGCGGCTGAACATTGCAAATATCTGAAGAATTGATTTTTCAACTCAACTACAAAAGCAGCAAATGCACTCATCTGACGCGTTCATATAGGCACTTCAGAACCCCATCATAACACGTCAAATTGGAAACTCCAGTGGAATTCTTCATGGAGTTAATTCACGTTTTGACTTTGACCGGCTGAATATTGTTCTTCTCGATGTAGTGCAGGGCTGTGTCAATTTCGCACACAAGTTCAGTTGTGTTCCACCAAACCTGGGACTTAGACTTAGACTGTGAGTGACTAGTGACTAGACGTAGACTATGACTAGACGTAAACTAAACTTAAGACCAAAACAAATTGATCGTCATCGCCCCTGTGAGTGTGCTGGTTTCGTTTTTATTATGTTACAACGCGTTACTGAACTTGTTAGGCAGTTACGCAGTTAAGCAGCTAGCTGCTGAATCCTTGTCTAACCAACTACCTACCGTTGAAAATGCAATCTGAAAAGTGCTCGCGACCTGTGACTTGACTTGTATATTGTTAGTTAATTCCCACCAATTTCGCCTAGGACCTAGGACCTAGGGCCTGTACTTGAGTTTAGGTTCGAAATTCTACCTACCATATCGTCATCTCAAACACCTGCTCGTGCCACGCGGTAGCTCAGTACTTCTCTGTACCTACAAGAGGATGTTCACTTAATTTGCATTTACCAGTCAAAGGTACCATTTACCAATTTACCTCACGATTGACAATTTACAAGTGAGATGTTGCTTTCTTGTTCTTGTCTGTCGATGTGCTCCATGATGTGACTAGGAAATCATTTCATGACTCAGCGTAGGCTAGCGGCTGTGCAGGTGAATTTACTATCAGGTATTGACGTAGCGCGGTTTGTGGTGTGTGTGTGTGTGTAACAATGTAACAGGTCACAAGTCATGATGATCACTTCACTCACTAGTCTATCAGAATCACCAGTCACCAGTCCTGACCTAGACTGCTTAAAAAAAATGTCGCCTTCGTGATTGCCAAGAGACAGATTTCAACAAGGATTGCCTACGAATCAACAATTTGCTCTTGCTATATCGGCCAAGCTTGTAGAGGTCGATAACATCCTTTGCCACGAACTTTTTGTCTTCATACTCAATGTCGTCTGAAGCCACAAATTTAACCATGGCTGACTGATGAGACGATGTGAATAAACACCAAAAAAAACTTAAATCATTTCTGCTGACCCTGACTGTCACTGTGTAGCAGTGTAAGTGTAAATTTGAAAGTAGCTTGGAAATTTTCTGGGACATCTTTTATGCCAATCTGAATCCTGATGGGCGCACTGTTGTTTTTCCTAGTTTCTACTCATATATGCCCTTTACCACCCAATATGTTGCTAAATGATCATGCGTTTTTGATCACCATGTCAAATTTTGCTTGCAAACTGCAAAGTGTTTTCGTTTGTTGTTTGCGTTTTTCCGAACCTTATAAGCCTTGGTCATGTCATAGTCATATTCACAATTTCTAAAGAAATAATCTAGCAGTGCATAGTTTCGGTCAGATTAGGTTTTTTGGCCTTGAGTTGCCATCTTAAAACAATTTGGTATGTTTCAGGACAATGATGATGAGAGTGACTGAAAAAAAAACGTTGATACTGCCAGCTGGCTAGCCAACCCAAGTGACCAAGACCCACTTGCAGCACACCCAATCAAATTCTGGTATATGAGATTTGATTTTGAATATATTGAATTCCATTGTTAAGGCTTCGCGCGGGGAAGAAACAGTTTTGTTGAAAAGACATTGTTGCTGACCTTGTTAATCGCCACTGATCATTGAGAAAAAAACGGTTCGCGTGCAAAAATCTCAGCAAAATAACCATGACAAAATGGAACGCATCCTGCATGAACAAACCTCTAAATTTCTAAATTTTATTAGGAATGTCAAAACGCATTCGCCAACAAAAATCAAAGACATCATATCATTGAAAAATGGTCAATGGGTGAATGGCCCTGTCACTGTGTTACTAACTAAGTAACTAACATCAAATCAAATCATCAAACTTTCATGTTTGCAAATATTTCCTCATAACAAATTTTCATCCAGTGAATGCCTGTCATTGCAAAATTCATGTCTGCCAAATTGCCATTGCAAAAAAAATCCATCTATGAATCTGTGAGTTGGAATATTTGACACATTTTTGGTTTTTCAGTGTTGCAAGATATGAACAATTTCTCTTGCTGTTTGACAATCGTTTTACTGTGTATTTTTCCAATTTGGTATCAATGCTGATGTAGTTCATCATTCTTGAATCATTGACAAAAACGATGTGCCATCGCGGTTGTTGTTGGGTTTTTGTGTGTTTTTCTTCAAAACACTCGTTTGCATGTCTTCAAAATCCAAGCAACAAAAAAACCTCCTTTTGAAAAGACAATTTTTTCATTCGCATTTTTTTCAAAATGTAAATGAAATTTTNAAAATCAGGATGCGTTGGCCCCAAGGGTCCAATGCCATGCCTTGTGTGTCTCCCGTTGTGTCGGTTTTGAGACCACGCATTGCAGGCACCCTAGCACGAGCCCCACACCCGGCCAACGGTATGCGGACTGAACAACTAGGCCTTTCAAGCCCGATATCCAGTCCATGGGTAGAGCGAGATTTTGCAAGACCACATTTACAAAACAACAAATCTGCACAAACTCACCGAAAGTTCATCCGATCTGAAAACCAGAAATCTCAGAAAAGGACCTCCCCTGCAGCATCGATTTCCTTTCACAATGCAAAAGCACTTGCAAAAGCTCATACGATCTATTCAAACATGTGCTGTTTCAAGAAGTGAAAGGCCTCCCCTCTAACATGCCAGCCAGTTACCACTGGGAACCCCCAGCGAGCACTTTAGCGCATCGTCTCGCTGTCATACATCCCAAAATTAGGATGCGTCGGCCCCAAGGGTCCAATGCCATGCCGTGTGCGTCTGGTCCTTTGAGACCACTACACATTGCAGGCATCCTAGCACGAGCCCCACACCCGGCCAACGGTATGCGGACTGAACAACTAGGCCTTTCAAGCCCGATATCCAGTCCATGGGTAGAGCGAGATTTTGCAAGACCACATTTACAAAACAACAAATCTGCACAAACTCACCGAAAGTTCATCCGATCTGAAAACCAGAAATCTCAGAAAAGGACCTCCCCTGCAGCATCGATTTCCTTTCACAATGCAAAAGCACTTGCAAAAGCTCATACGATCTATTCAAACATGTGCTGTTTCAAGAAGTGAAAGGCCTCCCCTCCAACATGCCAGCCAGTTACCACTGGGAACCCCCAGCGAGCACTTTAGCGCATCGTCTCGCTGTCATACATCCCAAAATCAGGATGCGTTGGCCCTAAGGGTCCAATGCCATGCCTTGTGTGTCCTTCCGGCACACTGTGCAGGCACCCTAGCACGAGCCCCACACCCGGCCAACTGTGTGCGGACTGAACAACTAGGCCTTTCAAGCCCGATATCCAGTCCATGGGTAGAGCGAGATTTTGCAATTACCACATTTACCAGCAAAAAACAAATCTGCACAAACTCACCGAAAGGTCATTCTATCTGAAAACCAAAGATCTCAGAAAAGGACCTCCCCTGCAACATCGAATCCTTATCCAATGCAAAAACTCATACGATCTATTCAAACATGTGCAGTTTCAAGAAGCGAAAGGCCTCCCCTCCAACATGCCAGCCAGCTACCACTGGGAACCCCCAGCGAGCATTTTAGCGCATCGTCTCGCTGTCATACATCCCAAAA